>QLYP01001106.1:0-25432 GCA_016647725.1 Nasonia giraulti
TTTGTGTTAGGGGTGGTTTACCCCCTTAGGGATAATATTTATGAAAACACCGAAAGACGTCAACTAAATTTTGTTATTAAGGATGTTTAAACATTTTTTCCAAATTTTGCTAGTCGGTTTAAACATTTTTATTATAAAATTATGCCAAAAAATATATGTTTTCAACCCCTAAAAAATAGGGGATGCTACCCTTACTCTTCAAATCACCATGAAATACTTGCTCTTTTTGTAAGAAATAACCTCCAATTTGTTTCATTGAAAAATATTAATTTTAAGCCGAGATATTTAAAAAAACGCTTTTTGGGGGTTAACTTTAGGGGAGGTTTTTACCCCTTAAAAGTGAAAATTAGCCGATAAAAAAAAATACGTGTCTCTTATTTTTTTATGTTCTACAACATATATGAAAATCATCAAAATCGGTGAGTTCGGGTTGGGTACCTTTCCTTGTTAGCTGCTAGACATTAAAAGCACGCATAAACATGTTGTTTAATGTAGCGACGCATTCCGCAAAAATAATATTTACGCGACATCAACTCGTATTTACGTTCTACACCTTGATGGCCATTACCATCATGATAACAAACTATCAGACTTTTTCGCATCCCTTTGGGGACTACATAACACAAACGTTCCTTAATTTTTTCATATAGATTTATTTTGCCTTCTGAGTCGCGCTGTAATAATATGCCTGCTAACCCAAGGGCACTAGCATCTGTATGTAACTCGGTATATTTTTTTGGGTCGAATGTTTGTAATATCGGACGTTCAGTTAATTTATCGCGGAGGTACGTAAATGCATAACTAGTTTCTTCATCCCAAACAAACGGTCGATCCTTCTTCAGTAATTTACTCAAGGGTTAAGCTATTTTCGCGAACTTCGGTACAAATCTTCTCAAAAAACCAGTTAAGCCCAAGAACCTATGGATATCATGAGCATTTCGTGGAATCGGAAAGTTTTTAACTGCATTTATTTTTAGTTCACCCGGTTTGATGCCCTTCTCCAATAATTCAAACCTAAGTAGAGTACTCGTTCTTTTAAGAATTGGCATTTTTTATATTTATCGTTAAACCCGATTCGCGTAACACTTGTAGGATTGCGATTAATTTCGGATGTGAGTCTTCCCAGTCTTTACCCGCAACTAAAATATCGTTCAGAAAAAATAGCACGTCTTGATTACGTAATGGATGTAAAATTTTATTCATATATTTCGAAAAATATGCAGGACCATTCGTGAGACCAAAAATAAAATGGTTGAATTCTGCCGTTTCATCGCGAGTAATTGCAGTTTTATGCTTTGAATTTTCCGCAATCGGTAATTGGAGATCCATTAAATAAATCTAACGATATAAACATTTTATTTTTCTCTATTTCTTCAGAATGCTCATCCGGATCCGGCAATGGGAAATGCAAACGTTGTGTTTGGTTATTGAGTTTATTAAATATTACAACTAGTCTTTTTTCACCATTCTTTTTCTTCACTAACATCACCGGACTTGCATATGCAGAATTAGTGTAACTAATAATACCTGCTTTGCGCCATTCATTTAAAATTGAACGAATTTTTACCCGTTCGAGTACGCTCGAGGGATGTGGTTTGCTACTTACGGGGGTCGCTCCGGATTTTTCGATGATTTCTACTTCTATATCGCGTGCACATCCTATTTCGTATAGATTACATGCTATACAATCTCGAAATTCGTTGAATATGGAAAGCAGCTCCTCGATGATTGGCTGGGGTTGATTCTCGCCGACGTTGAGATCTTCTAACTTGACAGGTTCTCGTACGTGGTTAACGGACATGACGGGAAGATAGATGATTAGCCCTCTGTACATGGTGGTTCCTTTTTGAAGCCTCAGCGGTTCTCGAACTGCATTTATCACTGTTACTAGTCGGTTCGATTCATCTAAGCGAGTTTCAATCATTGCAACCGAAAGTGATGGTATAGATGTGTCAGTTTGTATATGTGGCGCATGTGGGGCAAAACGGCTGTTTCTCTCTTCTTTTAAAGATTAGCTGATTGTCTTCTTTGCAGTAATCGACGTTTCCATGGTCGGTGAAGGGTCTGCCTATAAGTACTTCGGTAGACAGAACGTCATCTGGAACGATACGGCATTCAACTTTGGATACCTCGGGTTCATCTATTTTGATTGACACTTCCACATATCCAGGCGACTTGACACAATAAGACTCTGGACCGAATCTTTTCAAGTCCATTTGTTCCTATTTGATAGGGTACTGATTGAGCAAGGCCACGCTCCCATTCATTAGGCATGCTGCGCTATCCATATCGACAAAGTACCGTAGATTTACTTGATTTATATAGGGTGATTCAGAAACAATACAACATTTTTATGCCATTGTAATCAGCGTGAAAAACTGAGTCTAATGGAATTGGTCCGGAAAATTTTCCGTCACTTTTCACTTTCCCAGCAAGGAAAGAAAAATCCCCCCACTACCGCGCCTAGCGGAGAAGCGCGTGAGGGGAAGTGAGCGAGGCGGCCGCCGCGGCAACAAGCGAAGGAAGCCGTTGCTACGAAGATTGGCGACGGCTGCGGCAAGGTAAGGGGGAGCGGCGGTGATTATAAACCAACACAACTAACATTGCCGCGACGACTTGCGATAAAACTTTTATTAAGAAAATTTAACAATTGTAAATATCAAACGTGCACGTAACACAGTACCCTTCGAGATGCATGCTAATAATTTGCAGGTTATCAGTAGGCCGATGATTTAATAGCTTATATTTGAATATCGCTAAGTACCTCCTGCTAACAATGATAATATCAAACTCTGTAACACAAGCATTTCTTCGGTAAAACAGCAAAGTTAATGTCTTAGAGCTTTGAGAAAAATGTTCTCGTGCTCAGCTGATTTTCAGACTGTCGCAAATCGGCTTACAGTTGCATACAGCTACGCCCGTCGAAAGCAGCAGCTTAAAAATTTTCGTGCTCTACTGATTTCCAGACTAGCGGAAATCGACGTAAAGTAGCATAAAGCGTCACCCGTTGCAAAGCAACTTGATTTTACAATAAATAAAACAGACAGATTTTGCCATACTTTCTGAGGGACTTTCAGCAGGATTTCCTCCGGGACTTTCTGTCAGACTTCCTACTAGACTTTCTGCCAGACTTTCTGCCAGACTTTCTGCCAGACTTTCTGCCAGACTTTCTGCAGGATTTTCTACGGGACTTAACGCGATACTTCGTGCAGGACTTTCTGCTTTGAAGTGCTTTTGGAGAAACAGCTTAAAAAATAACTCTACTGATTTTCAGACTATCCGAAATCGGCGCACAGTCGCGTAGAACTACGCCCGTCGAAAGTCAACGATATTTTACAAGAAAAAATCGAAGCACCGCTGGACAAGAGCACTCACAGCAGCAGTTTAAAAGCAGCAGCTCGTACCTGTCTGATTTTCAGACCATCGAAAATCGCCGTAGAGTCTTGTACAGCTACGCTTGTCGAAAGTCAATTTTATTTTACAAGCAATAAGCTAAGCACCGTCTGATAAGAGCACTCGGAGCTGCACGTAAAAGGTTCTCGTGCTTAACTGATTTTCAGACGGTTCAAATCGGCTTTTAAGGCACTCTGTGAGACATTAATCGATACTTTTTTAGCGAAACTTTTTGTGAGACTTTATGGGATACTTTTTGAAAAACTTTCGACGAATCTTTCTGCGAGATTTTGTGGGCGTTTTTTTGCAAGACTAAATGCGATAATTTTTGCCAGACTTTCTGCTTTTAAGAATAGTCGGAAAACTCTGAGAGCTGTGCTTTCCGAGCAGCGGATGCAGATTTCTCGTTTTTTTCTGGGTTTGTCGCCCTGGCAAACTGCTCGAGGGGCTTGATTTACATCGTAGCTGTTTTGAGAAAACGCGAGAAATCTGTGGCTGCTACTCGGAAAGCGCATCTCTCGCAGTTTTCCGAGTTTTCTTAAAAGCAGAAAGTCTAGTAACAATTATCGCATTAAGTCTCGCAGAGAGTTTCGGAAAAATTAGTGCATAAAGTCTCGCAAACAAGTCTCTCGAAAAGTATCAATTTATGTTTCGCAGAAATTCTCGCAAAAGGTATTGCATAATGTCTCGCAGAAAGTCTTTCAGAAAGAATCGCAGAAACTCTTGCAGAAAGTTTCTTAAAGGTATCGCATAATGTCTCGCAAAATGCCTTGAACGCCGATTTTCGACAGTTTCAAAGTCAGTCGAACACGAGAACTTTTAAGCTGTTTCTCCAAAAGAACTTCTCTGGCGGTGAATCGTTTATTTATTGTAAAATATCGTTGACTTTCGACGGGCGTAGCTCTACGCGACTGTGCGCCGATTAGGCATAGTCTGAAAGAAAATCAGTAGAGCACCTGAACTTTTGAGCTGCTTTTCCAAAAGAACTTCTCTGGCGGTGAATCGTTTATTTATTGTAAAATATCGTTGACTTTCGACGGGCGTAGCTCTACGCGACTGTGCGCCGATTTGCGACAGTCTGAAAACCATCATTTTTCTGAAAGCTCTGAGACATTAACTTTGCTTTTTTACCGAAGAAATGCTTGTGTTACAGAGTTCGATATTATCATTGATAGCAGGAGGTAATTAGCGATATTCAAATATCAGCTATTAAATCATCGGCCTACTGATAACCTGCAAATTATTAGCATGCATCTCGAAGGGTACTGTGTTACGTGCACGTTTGATATTTACAATTATTAAATTTTCTTAATAAAAGTTTTATCGCAAGTCGTCGCGGCAATGTTAGTTGCGTTGGTTTATAATCACTGCCGCTCCCCCTTACCTTGCCGCAGCCGTCGCCAATCTTCATAGCAACGGCATCCCTCGCTTGTTGCCGCGGCGGCTGCCGCGCTCACTTCCCCTCACGCGCTTCGCCGCCAGGCGCGGTGGTGGGGGGATTTTTCTTTCTTTGCTGGGAAAGTGAAAAGTGACGGAAAAATTTCCGGACCAATTCCATTAGACTCAGTTTTTCACGCTGATTACAATGGTATAAAAATGTTGTATTGTTTCTGAATCCCTGTATAGGCTGGTTAAAGGTACTTATTCACCGAAGCACTAGTAGGATCGTGGATTATTTTTACTTCGTTGTCATTCATAGAGCAGGTGCGTTGAAAATGTTCTGTTTGTTTGCACTTGACGCAATACGGTTCCCTTTTGGGCTGATCGCACTAATTCAAAATGTATCCGTATCTATTGCAGTTGAAGCATCTAGTCTCCCCTTTTTTGTTCACAGTCGGGCACTGCGATGATGAATTTGCTGCTTCTCTTGACGGTGCTTCCATGGATGCCGCATGACTGCTCGTTAAGTTATTGCTCCAAAGTTTGTCTGAATTTTTTGAGTTGTAAGACCTTATACGATCTACATGTTGGCTAGAAGTGTATTCATAGTCGAGCATGTCGTGGAGTAAAGCGTCCGTAGAAGTATGTACCCGTGATGCCATCGCGTTATATAGATTTTTCGTCCATAGGCCTACAAGTATTCGCTCTTTCGTATCGCGAATATATAATTCTGAATCGTTGCACAGTTTTGCTTTATTCTGGAAATATTGCTAAATGATTTTTCCTTTTTGTTGTATATGCTTTGTCCTCTTTCAACGTGCCGTGGTACTGTGACTGCGTAAGTAAGTGCTTCTAAACGCGGTTTGAAATGTTTGCCACGTAGTAAGTGTGTTTCTACGAATGGAGAACCAATCTCGCGTGCAATCCTTTAAACGCATGCGCGCGGTTTCTAGAGCAAAATTATCGGGCCAACGGTGTAATGAACACATGCTCTCAATATTAGTTAGCCATGCCTCAGCCCTTATGGACGGTTCATTCCCCGTAAAGTATTGTATATTTTTACTCAAATCGGGCATTACTTGATAACTTTGCGAAATTGTGGTCAACAATTCAGTGTTGTTGTTTCCGAGCCTGTTTCCTAAGCTCGAGCTAAGCTGTGTAAACAAGCGCTCTATTGCTCGGTCCCGCTCTGCCTCCCGCCAATAACTTCCTTCCATCATTCACAATACCAAGGCTTCTAATCCATTGTTATTGTTGTTTACCGATCCATGTGCGGTCTGAATTCCTGGTATGTTGTTGGCTGGGAGATTTTTCCGATGGACGTCTACTCGAGACGGTACAGTTTCGTCGAGGCTCATGTCGTTTTCCCCGAGTTGATTTTGGAGATTTTTATTGCTCATATTTGGTATTCCCACGTGTTGCACTATTTTCTCTCCGTTTGTGCGCATACTTCTACCTGCTGTTTTCAGCCGAAAACTGCTGTTCAGACCGAAGTTTTTTCCTGGAAGTTGACCTGGTGGAAATTGATACGGTTCCGTCGATCGGCCTCGGTTCATCATTGGTTGGTCGTGTATACCTCGCTGAAAATGGTCAAACGTTGTCTCTCTGAATCCCGTCGCCAAAACTTGTTGCCCGGGAACACCACCTTCCGCCATTTCTGATGTCTCATCTACCACTCGTCGCAGTTACACTTTGCGAAGAGTATTTCAGCTAACTGTACCGTTTAACCGTTGTTTAACTGTCCCTTACTTTATATTACTGTCTTTTGTTTTGGATTCACAATTACACCGTTCAATAATCTAACACTTTAGCCACTCCCCTTTTTTTGCGCCTATCCCACTTCTGATTGTTAAGGTAGATCTCCACTGATTTTTTCCCAAAAACTAAAAAATTTATTATATATTTTAATTGCTTATAGTTTTATGAACATTTTGAGACCAATGTTATAGGCAGTTGAGTAAAATATTTTACATAAGATTGCATACAAAAATAAAGCTTTGAATGCGGTTTTCTTGTAACTTATTCGTTTGACTTCAAAAAGTTCCTTGCGCAAGGCATTTAGATTAATCTTTTTGAAATTTTCTACACTTATACTTTGAAACATTTTGAAAAGAAGTTAGAATTTTTAATTAAGGTATCTGTTCTGGAAAAATTTGTTTAATTATGAATATTATTAAATTATGGATTTTTAAAAGAATTTTACTGTTTAATAAGTTCTTGATTTATTACAGATGAACAATGAGGGTTCTCGTAATAAAAAATACTAACTTTTGTTGCTATGTGTTTGCTTCTTCAAGTGCCTGAAACCTGTTATTAATTTCTTTCTGGTACCTAATTCGCTCTGTTCTATCTCGTAGCTTCTCAATATCGAAGCTTTCTACCTTGTTTGCTCGCTTACTATTTTGATTCGCTACTAGTCTAGCTCTTAATTTGGCTACTACTAGGAAGTGGTCCGAGTCGCTATCTGCCCCTCTGTAAGCCCTTACGTCGAGAACGTTAGTATGACGTCTTTTTTCAATGAGGAAATGATCAATTTGGTTCTGCGTGGCCCCGTCCGGCGATGTCCACGTTGCCTTGTGTATGTCCTTGTGCTTAAAACACGTAGTTTTGATTATACGATCTTTTGCCGCTGCGAAATTTATGACCCTAATACCGTTATCATTGCTGGCTTCGTGCAGGCTTTCCTTCCCTATAGTAGGCCTAAACATTTCCTCCCTAGCTATTAATATAGTAATAGAGATCCTTAGCTTCTTTTTCTTCTTTGTCCTCCGTAGGACAGTGCACATTAATAAATACATATCTATACCATTCACCTTCGATAATGATGTACGAGAGCCTCTCATTGACGGATTTGAAACTTTTAACCGAATGTATGATGCTTTTGCTTACGAGAAATCCGGTGCCTAGAGATCCCCCACTCCCGGTCCCATACAGGTACGTGAAGTTACCCGATGCTAGTACTCCACCATCTGGCCACCGCGATTCCTGTATTGCTACCAAATCTAGATTGTACCTATCAGCTTCCTTTACGAGTTCTTTAAACGCGCGTGCTCTGTATAGACTGCGAACATTCCAAGTTCCGACCCTTAAGTCCCTTTTGGTTCGGATTTGATTTTTTTGAGCCATGATAGTATGTTAAACCCGCGCGCTTCGGATCCTGTTCCGATCGCAGGTGAGTCCACCGTTCTAGAGGTGATAACCCCCATACCTCTCTAGAACTAAGTATGAGAGCTTTCCGACTTTGACGAGGACAGTGTCAATTCGTCGTCAGACACACTACGGTTTCATTCTCGCATCCTAACGCCCCCCTGCAAGGCAGCGCGCCTTCGCTGACATCGTTACCGCGTAAGACCAGGTGACGAATCATTCTACACATCTCCTTTCGGGGCAGTTGTCATCGCTCCCGTATCCTCCTCGGCAGCAGGATTTTTGCCCATTTTTGTAATGTGTGATGAAAGAGATAGATTGAGAGATAAGAGATAATGTGAAGTGTTTTTGTTGTTGTGGTGCTTGCGTAGTGTTTCTAGATGAATGCGTTCGACAGTGTGGGCTCATCACACCCACGCCTGTTCCTATCAGCTGTCCGCGGCTGCTTATTCAATTTATTCGCAGCTAACCTCTTTCTCAGGGGCTGTTCCTCTATCCGCAACCTAAGGACGCGCTTTGTAGTGGTGATAGGCACCCACCCGTCCGATCTGGACGACAACGCCCAAGACCCGCTTAGGGTAGCGGCATTGTAACAGAAATTAGGTAAAGATAGACTGGATAAATAGTGCGAAACCAATGTTGTATATGAGATAGCATGTAATGATTGTAATGCCACTTATGTGGGCTAAACCAAGAGAAGTTTAAGAAAGAGAATTGACGAACATAAAGAAACTCCGTTAAAATATTACCAATCCCGACTCATATAAATGATTTTTCTCATAGTTTTGATTTTTGATAATGTTAAAATTTTAGACAAAGAATGCAATAATTTCAAAAGATTAATTTCCGAAAATTTATTTATTAATATCAACAAAAATAACATTAATAAACAAGATGACTTTAACACTATTAGTAGACAATACAATAAATTAAATAAATATTTTAAAAAATCAGAACCGGTTACTGTTTGAATATTCTCTTTTGTATACTCTCTATATTTGTGTATAGTTCCTATAGATATGCGTACATGTATGCGTGAATAAGTGAGCTCGGGTAACATCGGGCTTCTTCGCCACGCAGACTCTGTACATACTTGTATTTCTTTTGCTATAGCCGACTGATAACATGTATGACGAGTGAGACTTATTCGTCTCCTGTGCAATATTAGACTCAGACAAATTTCTTCACGTCTCCACTCACAGGATTGTACTGCACAATGCGATCGTGAAGTATCAAATAGTAAGCTGACGTTCCAGCTGGGAAATTGTTTCTCGCTTCGAATTCTAGACGAACGTCCACTGGAGCGCTCTTCAATGACTCGCTCTGCTTGGAGCAGTCTATCACAATGAGAGGCAAGTGCGTGATGTAGTCAGTTTTATTTTGTACAGGCTCGGCCTGTTTCTCATAGTACGCACTCTGGAAGTTGGTGTACATTTCGTAGAGTACAGCATACTGATTGTGAGATATATCTAGATTGAGATTTCCATAGGGATAGCATTGCGAATTCAGGAAGAGTTTCACATTGCTGATGTTGCAGTGATCAAAGCGACTGGCATTGGCAGCTTTCTGTCCTTTTCGATTCGTTTGGAAACCCACCACAACGAAGCGGGGCTTCTCCATCTGATTGGAAGTTTTCACCGTTTAGACGTGTTTTGGTGTAGCTGGAAGCAGCGGATACTCGAACAACTCCCAACTGCGAAAGCTCATGGCAATGAGTATCTTGTGAGCATTGAATGCCAACACATACGGCATGAGCCATTCGATTCTCGTTAAATTAATCTTGAAATCTTCAAAAGTAGCTGGATTACTGGCTGCCGTTTAAACAACAGCATTTAACTCGTTTTTCGATCTCGTGATTATGAGCTCGTGCTTGACGTTGACCACAATCTTGCGATAATCTTCGGCGAAGCCGAGGATCATGCTGAGAGGAATGCATACGTCGAAGTACCCCTCGTTATTGCTCAAACTCAACGCTGTCTCCTCGACGTCGAGCCATCCCGCGTTCTCCAAACTCTGATTGAGATTGATGGATATCCAACCCTTCATTAGGGTAGTCAAGCCAACATTCTTGTATCCGTCGATCTCGATAGCGTTTACCTCATATCGAACTTCCTCGAATAGATGACAGATGGCGTTATTGACTAAGCTGGTATTCTCTACCACACTATTATCAGCTTTGACGATTCGACCGCACACGTGCAATGAACTGCGTGCTGGCAGAAGACAGAGATCTTGATGTTGAATGGAGATGCGGATCTCGTCGCTGTTGTTGTAAGTGCTGGCTGTGTACGGCTGGTACGCGTGAATCTCGTAGTGTGCGACTGACTCGTCAAACGCGACGGGTGTCTGAATGTTTAGAATCTCTTCCATGCAAGTGACAGATGAATACACACTTCAAACTTTTCCACCACCGAATCGCAAGCCTAGACTTTTCAGAAATTGAATGTTTCGCCGTGTTAGCGATTTGACTACTCGTCGACGACTGATCGTTGGTCGAGGTTTCGAGCTCCTTATATAGCTGCTTCTGTAATATTGGATATACGATACCCATCCTCAGACTTGCTTCCCATGCAATCTGATAATTATGACTTCCTCTCGAAAATTCACCAAATTACCGTCCTGGTCGACTATGCGCACTTGCAAGTGATCTATGCTCTTGACAGCGATTGGAAGGTAGATTACCTGCGATGGAACTTCGATGATCTTCTATCCTGGTGGTACTGTTGGGAAGAACTCGTGTATCGTGTGGACTCTTTGACTGTTTATATAGGCTCCTTTTTTCTTCACCATGTGAAGGCCAAGTCCGGTTTTGTATGGTTTCAAGTAGAGACCGTTACTAACAGCGATGGCCTCCATCGTCTGGTTGTGGCGTTGACTCTCGGCTAAGTGTTTCTGAGCTGCCTTGAAATCGTTGACATCTTTTGCTATTCCAGCAGCACGACCTGCCAAAGCACCCGTTGCACTCAAGCCGGCCAACAGAAGTATGAGAAAAGGTAAGAATCCACCTAGCTTCTTTGGGATTGGTAGAATACGCGGCACCTTGACCTTACTCTTACCCCCAGCCTGTTTGACGGCATCGCGAGCATTTTCCAGAGCAGCACGAATGGCTTTGCGTGCATTACTAGTTGGTACGGTTGACACAGATTTGATCACCTTGTTCAACGAGACAGGTGGGTTCTTCTTTTTGCGCTTGAACCCCATACCGAGTTTGGACTTCAGCTTCATAGGCTCTTCGCCAGGCTTTGTCAGCAAGAACTCTGTCTGCTGCGTTCCTAGCTTCAACGTTCTCACGATTCTGCGAATAAGCAATATCGTGCTCCTTGCACGCTGCGTCCAGAGGATTGATACCCGGATCACCTCGGGCAAGGCGTTTTTTCGATTTGGTGTCGGGTCCACAGGACTGGTATCCAGGCAGATGAAGCTCTACTGGTAAATTGTTGATGAGATTGTTCAGCAAGCCACGTCCTCGTTGTCGTCGCTTCTTCACGATCATTACGCTTCAGAGGTTCACTCACGACTGAGGATGCGATTATAAAAGCGGTCTATTTATAGGCTGAGGCACAGTCGTGATCGAGACAGTGCGCTGCAAACATGGATTTCAAGGAACCAACGGTCAAGCTACCGGTATTGAATTTTGGCGATATAGCGCAGCAGGATGTTGGACCTAAGAAGCGACATGGTGAACTACTTCCGAGTAACGTACGAGCTGTATTCTGTGGACCATCCAACTGCGGCGAAACTAACAGTCTACTGTCACTCATCACACATCCCAACGGACTGAGATTCGAAAACATCTACATCTATTCCAAATCACTCGATCAGCTGAAATATCGTCTGCTCAGAGAACTCTTGGAATCCATAGATGAAGTGCAGTATTTTGCTTTCAAAGAGCATGACAAAGTGATATCTCCCGACAACGCATTACCCAACTCCATCATCGTATTCGATGAAATAGCATGCGAGAAGTAGGACAACGTGAGAGCGTTCTTCTGCAAGGGTAGACACAAGTAAATCGATTGTTTCTATCTCTGTTAGTCTTACGCGCATATTCCCAAACATCTCGTGAGAGACAACATCAATTTGTTGGCAGCATTCAGACAAGACGATGTGAATTTGAGACACATCTACATCGATCACGCCCACGATCAAGCCCACAAACTCCGTCATGACACGGCCGCAACACTCGTCCTTCATGAGGCCGACCACTTTCTTGTTGGCACGAGGTATGCCGAACTGATTCGTCTCGGGATAGTCCGATCTATCGAAGTGGTCGATATCCCGCCTCATGACCTCTTACATGTCTATATCCGTTACCTCGTACACGAGGCTGTCCGTGTCAGTGTACAGGAGCTTGCAACGACCACCCACTCGGTCTCGCATGTACTCGTAGTGGAAGTCGTAGACGAGCGACTTCGATAAGTCGAACACACAGAGACCGATGTACATGGGGTTCCTCACGGTGATCTCTGTGCGTGCAAGTTCCACGGCAACCAGATTCTCCTCGAAAATGGAGCAGCTGTGAAAGTTGGGCTTGGCTACGAGTGCTTCTGCACCCACCCCACTTTGTAACGAGCTTCACGTCTATTCGCTTGCGCTCGTTCTCCATAGTTTTTCCATATATGGCGTTGTTGAAGAGCTTGTAGAGGAGCTTATCGAAGTCGTTCTTAGCCTGCCTCCTCTTCTCGCTGTTCAAATCGATGTACGATCGCAGCCACGCCCTCTGGTCGAACTTCAAGACTCTGTGGATCTTCTTCAGTCGCAGCCCATGCTTGAGAGCCTGTTTGAGACTGCGATAGTAGATAACGTATCTCTCCTTGTCGTGGAGAGTCGTCATCAGCTTCTCTTGTCGGGTGCCTGGAGCTGGCATACGCTCGGGACACAGGGGCAGGTCCTTGTGGGCGTCGTGAAGTGCCTCAGGGTACTCGAGGTCGACCTCGAGAATGTAGCCCACGGGATGATCGTCTGGCACTTGGAAAAAGTCAGACGTCTCGACGGCGACGTTGACCCACTTGAAGCCGCCGTATGGCAGACACTCCCGCATCGCCCAACCGTAGAGATTGTTGACGTCATAGTAGACGAGATACTTGGACTCCTCTGTGTCGTTGTAGGTCTCTCCCATGTATCGGTTGTTGGCCTTGGCGTAACGGTTGGAACACTGACTCACTTGAGCATGGCGTCCTACGTGAGGCCAGGGGTGGTGTAGTAGTGTGCGGGATCGAGGCCGTAAGCTTCAAGACAGTTGTCCCTGAAGTTCTCGAAGACGTCGGCGAAAAGGAGCACGTCCGTCTTGAGATACAGGTCCGAGTATTCTCCAAGAGTCTGGATGTCGAAGGCTTGCCACACAGCCTTGGCGTGTTCGTAGTCGTCGTCGGAGATGTGACTATCATTCTGTTTGTTCTAGAATTGCTCCTAGGTAGGTAGCTCAGTCTCTTTGAGCTTGTCGAAGCAGCTGATGTAGTCGTAGGGGAACACCCCCTTCCTCTTCAACAACTTCGTCTGATCAGTTGTGTAATCCAGCTGGAACTCCTCCTTTGCAATGCTCAATTTCTCGAGGTAGAAGGCGAGCTTCTCCAGACTTGATGCCATGAAGCGGTAAGAGTCGATGAATCGGATGTTGAATTCCGTACCCTCGACAAACTTGGAGAAGGAGATGTATCGCTCCTTGGTATGTGGTATGAGCGACATTCGACCCTTGAAGCAGGTTGCTATCTCCTTGATAAAGAGATGAGAGCCGTAGCCGCTGAGGTTGTGGAATATCACGGGTATGGTTCTCGAGTCGTTATAGTTGATGTTGCACTTATTTATTGTGCGCTGGACCTCTGTACCTGAAACACATACACAGAACAATGTGAAGTTAGAAATAATCAAATTGTGATGACATAATTCAGTATACATACCTTCCCGTGAGGTGACAATGACCCTTGACCTTCGTGTCCTTAGCTGAGAATGGCTTCCGACAGACGTGGCAGACTCTAGCTCTCTCAAACTCTTATCTCTCTTATCTCTCTCTATCAACAAGATACGTCTTCTCCGAAGCAGTGAGAGCATTCATAGGTTTGGGGTTCTTGTATATCTCTTTCAATTCTACAGTCAAAGCTTGCAGGCTCTTGACAAACCACTCGGCTGAACTTTGCGAGTCTTCGTCTATCTGCCTGTAGCACTTGTACTCGGAACGAGAATCGTCGAAACTACATCTGAGGTAGTAGCCGACACTGAATGGATCGTGCTGCTGGTACGCACGCTCGTCGTCGTCGACAGGTCGCGACAGGCACTCGAAGTCGGCGTAGACGACGAAAGGCACTCGCTCTCTGTGCCCAAAGTTCTTGAACTTGATGATTTTGTCGTGTTTCGTGGGCAGTTTCACTTTGCACTGATTGACTTGTGCGCAGTCGACCTCGTGAGCCCGCAGTTTTAATTGATTACGAAAGTAATGGAGACACCTTTCACAGATATATTGTGATCGCATTGTGCAGTACAATCCTGTGAGTGGAGACGTGAAGAAACTTGTCTGAGAGTTTGAGCAACAACGAGGGGTACTTCGACGTATGCATTCCTCTGAGCATGATCCTCGGCTTCGCCGAAGATTATCGCAAGATTGTGGTCAACGTCAAGCACGAGCTCATAATCACGAGATCGAGAAACGATTTAAATGCTGTTGTTCAAACGGCAGCCGGTAATCTAGCTACTTTTGAAGATTTCAAGATTAATTTAACGAGAATCGAATGGCTCATGCCGTATATGTTGGCATCCAATGCTCACAAGATACGTCTTCTGAATTACATCGAGAAGGATAGACCCATTGCCATGAGCTTTCGCAGTTGGGAGTTGTTCGAGTATCCGCTGCTTCCAGCTACACCGAAACACGTCTAAACGGTGAAAACTTCCAATCAGATGGAGAAGCCCCGCTTCGTTGTGGTGGGTTTTCAAACGAATCGAAAAGGACAGAAAGCTGCTAATGCTAGTCGCTTTGATTACTGCAAGATCAGCAATGTGAAACTCTTCCTGAATTCGCAATGCTATCCCTATGGAAATCTCAATCTAGATATGTCTCACAATCAGTATGCTGTACTCTACGAAATGTACACCAACTTCCAGAGTGCGTACTATGAGAAACAGGCCGAGCCTGTACAGAATAAAACTGACTACATCACGCACTTGCCTCTCATTGTGATAGACTGCTCCAAGCAGAACGAGTCATTGAAGAGCGCTCCAGTGGACGTTCGTCTAGAATTCGAAGCGAGAAACAATTTCCCAGCTGGAACGTCAGCTTACTATTTGATACTTCACGATCGCATTGTGCAGTACAATCCTGTGAGTGGAGACGTGAAGAAATTTGTCTGAGTCACTTCGAGAGAGATGGAGTTCATGGTGGACATGCAGGGCTTCAAGCAACCTGTGGACGACTTCATCTTCAAAGAGTTGGCGATAGCGCCTTTACACGGTGAACCTCTAGTCTGGTTATTCAAGCAACCCTTTCCCTGGCGCAGACTCTCGGACAAGTACAGAAAGGAAAATTCATGGCTCGAGCACAGCTATCATGGCATACCTGGGACTTCGGGTAATCTACTCTATACTCAAATCGGAGATATTCTTCAATCAACTTTATGAGACGCCATGAAAATACTTGTGATTGGTCCAGTGAAAAGTGAGTGGCTGGAGCGCTTTAAATTCCGAGTTCAAGACATCGAAAAATTAGGCTTTCCCTGTGTGGACCAGCCAAAATTGGTGACGATACAAAGCCACATGCGCTCTACAACGTTAAGATGATGAAAAAATTCTACCTGGACAACGTTTACATGGATTGGACACCTATAAATACTCTGTGATTCTCCCAGCATCCATAGAGAGACATGGATCGAGAAAAGAAGAGCAACGTGAGGTATACTTCACTTCCTGATTGTGAAAATATGAAGAAGGATACTTCTCAGAACCGACAAGAAGCAGATGAGAAGAAAGAAGACTGAGAAATACTCCAGCAACACACGCTCTCTACCTGAACGAGAAGGATACAAGAGATTCTGAGAATATCATTAAAACAAAGATTATAAAAAAACTTAAATAAAAAAAATTTTTTGTTCAGTATTTTGGTATTGAATTAATTGTCACCTTTGGGATTCCCAGACTTGGGTCCTATCTAAAACTTGAGTTATACCCCCTCGGGTATTCCCCGGGGTCAGTAGCTTGGCTCATCAGCCCGATCGATAACTTGGGTTACTCGGTCGGTAAGTTGGGTCAGCTGCCTAGTCGGTAACATGGATTGGAGATCTACCTTACCGACGACAGGTAAGTGGTCCAGAACCGGCCTAGCTCACCTACTTAAATTTGCAAATTGAAGCATATGAAATATTTAATGATGGCATCATGTAGCTGTAAGATTTATACAATTAGATGAAATCTCTACAGATATCACTCTAATTGTCCAACAAATTTTGAGATTTCGCGAGAAACTCAATGAATTATCAAGATCTCTAAAAAATGATGATAATAATTATGTAAGCTATGTTTTAAATATAGCTAATATTACTCATCACATTAATTTAACGAAAAGAAATTACAATTTGAATATAGTTTCCTTTTTTTCTTATCGAAACTAACAGTAAATCAACTTGTTAAAATGGAAAAATTGTTTTTCAAAACTAATATTTTTACGATAACTATTTATTTATATAATTGTATAAAACAAACTTAAATAAACAATTAACTTCATTTTCATCATGAAAAATAAGTTTGATATTTTCTACAAAACATCAAATATTTTTACTTTTTATTTATATTGATATTATAAATTTGTGGTGTCTCAAAGAATGTCAAATTATAATATTACTATTTTTTCTTTTGCTTCCTTCCTAAGGAAGCCTTGTAATAGTAATTTTTGGAGTTTGTGTAAAAACATTTGGGATATGTGTTTTGATGCATTTTCATTCGAAAAATGGTGTTTTTGGAAAATGACTGTACGGATTTATGTGTGTGTGTGTGTGTGTGTGCGTATGTAGACGCCTGTATCTCAGCTTCTACTCAATGGATTTTAACCCACCAAGTCTCATTTTCTTTGTTTTCACTAAAACATTGTGGGAAAAAAGTCTGTTTTTACATTTTGTGTACGCGTTTTTTTGTGATTTTTCAGTTTTGATATTTCAGTTTTTTCTAATAAAGTTATTGAAAAAGTTAATAAAAGTAAATTGCTTAATATGTACCTGAAAGAGAATAAAGTTACCTATCTTTTTACCGCGAAAAATTGATATTATCGTTCGTCGTTCTTTTATTACTAGCAAGATCAATGCGCGCTCTGCCTTATTTTAAACATTTATATAGGTTAGAAACAAACGCGCGCCATCTATCTACGAATCTTATAGGCAAATCCACGACCAATCAGAGAACGAATAGAATGATGATTCCTCTCTTTTTTAGAGCAGGATACACCATGAAGCGCAATTTTTTAAAATTGTTTTAACTTGAAAATTAAACGTTGAATCTTTTAAAAAAAAACACGATTATTGAAAGTTATTATGACTATTTTCCACTTAAATTTTAAGTAATTTCATGGGACAGATCCTCAGAAAAACATCAAAAACGGAAAAAGTCGTTTTTCTACGTGACGCGATAACTAGAGTAAAAAAGCAATAATCAAGTTCAAATTTTGGATGTAGTATGCATTATATAGTACCTTCTTCCCTTTCTTTGGGCTGTTTATGAAACCAATTAGTTTCAAAGATGTTAAGCTTCAAAATTGTTTTATCTCACCCTGTATACTATGAGTCATTGTTTCTACGTGACGCAATAACTGGAGTAAAAAGGCAATAACCAATAAAAAATTTTGGATTCAGTTTGCATTATATAGCACCTTGTTCCATTTCTTTGGGCTGTTTATAAAACCAATTAGTTTCAAAGATATCATTGTCATCAACATGGCGGGAGTGTGGATGCTTCCCGATAAGTGTATCTCGAATTTTGCTTGTCACAACCAGAATACTGCAACAACATTCATTTGCATCATATGTGACGCAGCATATCATTTCAGTTGTTTGGCACAAAAAACAACTGACATTAAAATTATAAGTGGAAACCTAATAGTATGCCCAGAACACAGCGACAGAAACTTGACCTTAAAGATAGATGATGATAGTTTAAACGAAGCAACAAGATTCCTGATTGCTCAAATAAAACTGAGTAAAACAGAAGAAGTAAGGAGAGAATTATTACATGAAGCTTCAACAACAAAAATAGAGGAACTCGACATCAATATTGAAGAAAAGTATAAGCTAATAAAAAATGAAAACTTACTTTTGGAACAGCTAGTCAGTGAATTGCAGGAAAAAAACTTGTTACTTAAAGATAAAGTACTAAATAAGCAAAGTGAAAGTGCCGTGGCTAGTTTTTCGTATGCAGAAGTTACAAGCTTCCCTAAACTACTGTAAAAAAAGTGCCTATGATAACTATGAAAAATGTGAGCAATAAAGCTGTAGATGTTAAAAATAAAGTTATCGAGTGCTTAGTTACTGAATAGAAAATTCAAACAAAAAACTTATACGTAAACAGAAAAGAAGAACTAATTATCAATTGCTTAAACAGTGAAAGTGCTATGCTAACTGAATCTGTATTAAAACATAACCTCGAAGGTATATGTGAGGTTAGGAAAAACACGTTGATAAATCCTAAAATTAGAATTGTCGGAATCGATAACTATAGTAACATGGATATGGAGGACATAGAAAACGATATAAACATGAAAAATTTTGGAAGTTTCATAAACAAGGGGCAAGTACTACATATGTACAGAAGCAGTTTTAGTAGCCGACAATACTAATGACTAGTAGTACTACAATACTAATGAAGGGTCCAGCTGACATATACAAATTTATCAAGGAGAACAAAAGTAGGATTTTTGTTGGCTACCAGAACTGCAAAGTATATGACTCAATAAATATAAAGCCATGTTACAATTGTGGAAGATTTGGGCACAAGGGTAACAAATGCATTAACAATTCTGCATGCCTCAAGTGTGCAGAATAGCACAAGACCAGTAGCTGCACAAATAATACCGTTGAGTCTAAATTGTGATTTTTCAAATAGCAAATACAAGACAAAGCTTGACACTAATCACGTTGCTAGCGATACAAACCAATGCAACATCCTTAAGAAAAAAATAAGCATATTCATATACTCTACTGATTATCCTATCAGACCTACCTTACCAGCGGTGTATCAAGTATATATCCAGAACGTGATACTACAGCAGAAACACATAACCGATCCACAGACAACACAAGGAAAGAGCCATTACAAGAACCACCTAAATCTACAAAACATAAACAAGATAGGAGTCAGACAGCCAAGCAGCAACAACATTAACAATTGAAGATGGCTCAAACACCACAACAAGCTCCTTTAGCGAAAAGTACAAGGTTAAGAAGCAGTAAAACTTAAATGCATAAAATGGATACTTTTGATTATTTAGATATAATTCAAAAGGATTCAATACAGAAAAAAAAAACATACAGTGGCATTGGCGATCTAAACAAGGCGATTGGCAACAAAAACGATATTATTATGCACTTAAATGTAAGAAGCATGAATGCAAATTTTGACAAGGTAAAAATATTTTTTGAAAGTTTGATCGTTAAACCGTCAGTTATTGTTCTTTCTAAAACATTTAAGCAGGCAAATCATACATTTTTTTAACTGATCGAAAGCAACTATGAATACGAGTCTTACTACAACAATAGTAGGATTAATAGAAATGACAGAGTTATAGTATTCGTAAATAGAAACTTAGTTCAAAGCACAGAAATTGTTCAACAGGGTAGGATTAGAATTGTAAATACAAAAATTAACTTAAGTAATCATAGCAATATTGAAGTCGCATCCATGTACAGATTTCATGGCATACCTCAGACTTAGTTTATATTAGATTTAAATAAATATTTGATAAAAAAGAGGAACATCAAAAATCACTAAGTAATAGGAGATTTCAATATTAATATATTGGAGCCAAAAATTCCTGTGTAATTTCTTCGATAAAGGATATATTCCTGGATTCGTTGGAATTACGAGGCCACCTGTGGGCATTGCAAAGAAATCTTGCATTGATAATATTTTCATATAAGCGATAACTTAAATACAATTACTTATAAACTTAAATTATCTATAACAGACTATTACCCTATATTTATAGCTATCAATAAAATGAAAATAGTACATAAAAAACTAACAATAGTTTCAAATTATAAAAAAATAATAAATAGTGATAAAGCAAGAAATTGGAATAAAATAATTAGAAGTAAAAGAAATAATCAATACATTAAAAATAAAAAATGGTGAAATGGACAAAATAAATGCTAAGACCTTGAAAGTGATTTGTAATTATATTACGGTACCCTTAACGCATATTTTTAATTTGTGGATTGAAAAAGTAATATGGCCGATGCACTAAAAAAGGCTAAGATTGTTCCAATATATAAAGCAGGGGAAAAACATAACATTACCAATTATAGGCTAATCTCACTCATATCTAATGTTACTTAAAATTTTTGAAAGAGTTATCTATAACAGTCTATATGATTTTATCCAAAATAATGACATAATCTTTGAACACCAATTTGGTTTCATGAAAAATATTGGTTCAAAAAATGCCTTAAACTATATCACGCAAATATTGTACAAATACATGGATGGAGGCGCAAAAAAGTATGAATGATTTTCTTACTGTGATATACAAATGGTTGGCGGTAAATAAGTTATCTCTAAACGTGGATAAAACAGATTGTATGACATTTGAAAGCTAATCCGACAGTGTATCGAGGCATATTAATGTAAAAATTCAGAAGAAAAAGATAGCTAGAGTTGAGAATTACAAATACTTGGGAATTGTCATAGATTTCAATCTAAAATGGGATACACACATCCAATATATAATAAAGAAAAACAAAGTATCTAGTCTATATTTTTCATAAATTATCACAACTATGTCAACAGAAACTTTAAGAATGATATACTATGCATTCTTCCATAGCATAATCAGCTATGGAGTAGTAGCCTGGGGTGGTGCCTATAGAAATAATTTTAAAGTTGTTGAATATTCGGGTGAATATAAAAAATCACAATACTGATATTTATTAACACAATCTTTCTATTTATTCAGTAACACAAGAATCTTTCGATGGCAGCCTTTCTATTAACACTGTATAGATATATCTGATCGCTCAGACGATCGGACACGGAATGAACAGAGCGCTCGCGCTCGCACACACGACTAGCATGACAAACGAAGGTGAGATGATGGCACTTCGGTCTAATGGAATCAGCGCTCCTCGAACGTCCCACACGCATGTATAGATGCGCCATTTTTAACACTCCCTTCCGCAGACATACATGATATCATCCGGTCCTCTTTCCTTTCAACTTTCGACAGCTGTTCAGTATTTCCTGTAACATTAGAAATATATAATAGTAATATTTAAATACATTTTTTATTGTTTCGTTCGATGTTCATTATTAAATTTGTAAGGTATTTATGCAAATTAAATGCCAATGGTTTAGTAAAAACATCTGCTATTTGTTCTTTCGATTTTATCCATTGTACTTTTACAAAACCTTTATCTACGCATTGTCTAACATAATGTTTTTTTACATCTGGCATATGCCTTAATTTATTACTTCCATTTACTTTCGAACTAGATTCAGCTGCTTTATTATCACACCATAATTTCATCGGAAAGAAATCATCCAATAATATTTCCTTCAAAGAGTTATTTAGTGACATCATTTCCTGACATGCATCACTCATTGAAACAAACTCAGCCTGACAAGTAGATAATGCCACGTAATTTTGTTTTCGCCTTCGCCACGCAATTGAATCACCATATAATTTTATAACAAAACCACTAGTCGTTCGAGATTCTTTGCAGTCGGCGAAACTTGCGTCAGAGTAGGCTTGTAGATCATTTGATTTTCCTAAATAAGTCATACCTAACGTTTGAGTACCTTTCAAATATTCAAAAACCCGTTTAACCATTGCCCATTCATTTTTGGTTGGATTGTTCTGATGTCTGCTTAATACTTTCATTGTATAACAGATATCAGGACGACTAGCATTTGCTAAATATAGTAACGTTCCTACAGCTTCTCGATATGGCATATTTTCGGTGTGACTACTTTCGATGAATTCATTTAATTTTTCATTTTCTTCTCTGATTTTTCGTTCGCGATTCGATACCTGATTTGTAATCATTGGCGTTCTTTTGGAATATAATTCCTCAAATCCAAACTTTCGTAGCATTCGATCAATGTATTTGGTTTGGGTTATTTTCAATTTTTTCGTTTTTCGATTCCTACTTATCTCCAAATCTAGAAAACCTTTGGGTTCTCCTAAATCAGTCATTTCAAATTCTTTCGTCAACTTTCGTTTGATCTCATTAAGTTTTTCTGAATCATTGCTTGCCAACAATATGTCGTCCACGTACAACATCAGAATTAGAAATTTGTTATTTTGTTGCCATGTAAACAAGCATGGTTCATTTTCGTGCGATTGTAAATCAATTTTTAAGGCAGCTTTCGTAAATCTTTCATTCCATCGTTTTGGACTAACTTTTAATCCATATAACGCTCTTTCTAGTTTACATACTTTCTTTAATTTAGTTTCTTTCGAACATTAAACTCCTTCCGGAATTTCCATGTATATGTCGTCTGTAAGTATGCCATTTAAAAATGCCGTTTTCACGTCCATTTGACAAACTTCCAAATCATACTTATTTATAATAGCAAGCACTCTCAAATCATAAATATTTTTATCCTTAAAACCTCTAATCACAAGTCGAGCTTTAAATCTTATTTGATTGTTACTTTCAAGCTTTCGTTTTAATACCCAACGTGAATCAATTATATTCGGCTTTCTATTTTTATTTTCTACTTTCGGTCTATCAACTAAAGTCCACACACTGTTTTTATACATCGAACTTAATTTATCATTAATTGCTTCTGTCCATTTAACTTTATCTTTTGATAACATAGCTTCAGTATATGAAGTAGGATCACCATTGACATCTGCAATTAAAGCTTGAATTTGTTTGTCGGCCGGATGTATTTCATTTTCATCAGCTAATGTCTTTCTCGGCCGTTCTCTCTTTCGT
The DNA here is from genome assembly GCA_016647725.1 of Nasonia giraulti. Lineage (NCBI taxonomy): Eukaryota > Metazoa > Arthropoda > Insecta > Hymenoptera > Pteromalidae > Nasonia > Nasonia giraulti. The sequence goes on from QLYP01001106.1 coordinate 23,046, forward strand.
TTTGTAACTCCCTCCGTTTTAGCGTTCGTGGATTCTTTCGATTCAGTCTCTTTCGATTTCTCATGATTCTCAAATTCAGTAAACCAATTGTTTGTGTTTATTTCTACATCGACATTAACCCAATTATTTATTTCTCCTTTGTTGTATTTGTCTCCAAACACAAGTTTTTCATTGAATTTAACATCGCGACTTTCGTACAACTTTCCATCTTCTGGTTTTAGTAATAAATAACCAGTTTCTTTGTATCCCACTAGAATCGTTCTAAAACCTATAAACCAAAATTTTGGTCCAACCTTTCGCTGTACTTTCATGTAGGCCAGGCATCCAAATCGTTTGATTTGAGTCAAGTCAACTTTGATTTGTGGATTAAATTTTTCTAAAGGAGAAACCATATCTTTCGACACATGTGGTGTACGATGTAAGCATAAACCGTAAGCATAAACCGCTGCACTTAAGGCTAAATCCCACATATTTTCTGGCAATTTTGCATCGTACATTAACGTTCGAACCTTTCGTTGTATAGTTTGGTTAAATCTATCTGAAGTGCCATTATGTTGAGGTGTATATGGACAAAGCCAGTTGATGTTCTGCACCTAATTTCTTCAAAACCTCAACTGTATAACCTCCAGTATATTCGGTACCTTGATCTGTACGTAGATAACAAATCTTTGCATCTTTTCTTAGAATATTTCTTGCACTTTTAACAAAGGATTCAAAACAATATCCTGTTTCATCTTTCGTTTTCATACCGTATGCCATAGCGAGTCTCGAATAATCGTCAATAAATACCGATATGTATTTATATCCTTTCGGATGAGTTGAAGGACTTATTTTTCCCATGACGTCCGAATGAATTATTTGTAAAGGTTCTTTAGCTCTCTCACGTGTCTTTCGAAATGGCAGTCTATTCAATTTTGATATCAGACAAACTTCGCAGTTTCTTATATTTTCGTTAAATTTACATTCTTTCAAGTCTTTAGTTTCAGGATATTTGATTTGTAATTTCTTTAAGTATTCGACAGAAGCATGTCCCATTCTTACATGCCACAATATTGCTTTATCTATAATCTGTTTTGTATTACTCTCGAATTCTATGTTGCTACTAGGATTGTCTTCTGTTGAAACTTGGTTAATTTGTACTACATTTCTATCACGTACTGTGACATCGAAATCTGAACAATTTTCTAAGTTATGACCTTCATGTTCACTTTCTATTTCCTCTTCAGATTTATTTTCTCGTTCGTTTTCATATTCAATTTTCCTTTCGTATATTTCGTTCGTATTTTCTGTCATACTTTCGTTCGTTCGTTTTCTTTTCGCCATACTTCGCGTTATCACGTATGCGTTGATATTATTGGATTTATAAATAGAGTGTTTTGAGTCATTTATCTCAAATTCTATTATCCAAAAAGGTCTTTTGTATATTCCAGTTAATAGTGATTCGTTCGATTTATGATCATAAATATCAATTCGCTGATTATCTAGATAAATATTCAGACTTTGATCAACAAATTTTCGTAAAGAAATCAAATTTTCCGATAAATTTTCGGCCCAAATTACGTTGTCTAAATTTAATATTTTATTTTCTTTCGTTTTACAGACTACATGACCAACTCCCTCCGTTTTTAATATCCCTTCGTTCGAATTATTTGCGCATTTAATTTCATCAATTCTTTTATCAAATGTTTTGAAAATAATACGCGAATTTGTGAAGTGTTCAGTGGCACCTGAATCAGCCAAGAGTCTTACTAAAATTTTCCCAGTTTCGTGTACTACGTTCGTTCTTTCAATATTATAAGCCGATTTAACATTCCATACATAACTGTTGTCTAAATTTATATTCAAGTACTCACCATCGACGTTCAAGGCGGTTTTATCTTCCTGATTCGAACTTTCGCTGTTTAGTTGTTTGCCTACCCGATTGTTCTTATGTTGACCACCTCTTCCTCTTTTATTATTAAATCTTCCTCTCTTAGCGTTCGAATAATTTTGATTTCCGTTCGAGCGTTTAGTACCTCCGCTATTATTATTATTTCCCCTGCCTCTATTATTACTTCGACCACCACGATTACTATAATTATGATTTTTGCTTTCATAACTTTGTTCTCCAGATTTTGCCAGGCGTTGTGGATATTGGGCAGCTCTATGTGTTACAAATTTTCTACATTCGTAACACATCTTGACGTCCGGTTCTGTCTTGGACATTTACGTCCTAAGTGTCCAAACTCGTCGCAATTAAAACATTTAATGGCGACTGCCACCATGCCATGGCCTGCTACTTTGTTGCCTCCGGTCTTGTTTTCGTTCTGTAGTATTTTTATACTTTCGAAAATTTTTTGGAAAATTTTTAAGACTTTCGTAAGACAATGGTTTACCTTCCTGATGTT
>QLYP01001107.1:0-18009 GCA_016647725.1 Nasonia giraulti
GCGGCGTGTAATTCGCTCGCGGCTTTTTAAAGCGAGCTATTCGAGGTATCTCCGTTGTGACCGAAACTGAACGTTGCGCTATTCGAACACCATGAATCGCGCATAGCGACCTTAGCAACGAGATCAACGACGCGGATGTTATTGTTTATGTTCAGTATGGTTCTGTCAGCTGTTGAGAACAGTTGTGTTTACGTTTGAATAAAGAGTCTGAGTTCGAGTGAGCTTCTCTACAAATACGTGTCATTATTCTCTTAACCTGTACATATATATATATATATATATATATATATATATATATATATATATATATGGCTTTACTAATCGTAATGAGAAGAAACGATATAATAGTAAACGACGATAATAAGCAGACAACAACGGCAAATCCTTAAGATATCCAGCTACAAGAAATAGTGGTGCAAAATCCTATTAGTCCGAAGAAAGAAATATCCCCACCTATTTCTATACATCCACCTAGTTCAAGGACCTATATAAATCAACCAATAGAATCAAAAGTTGAATCAAAAGTAGAATCTAAGCCAAAATATTAAAACCCTTTACTGCTATTCTACGTACACGATATGATATTTACAATGATGTTTGATGTATTTATATTGTTAGGATTATAGGTAATAAATTAGTGAATAATATAAACTTCATTTATAATTTAAAATAAAATTAATTTTAATTTAGGTTAGATGTAAATACTAAGAATAGTAGATTTAATACTAATAATGTAAATAAAATTCTAGAGTATTCACAGAAGTTCACAATAAATCAGACAATAATAATAATAATACAAGTAAAAACAACTACTTCAAAATTTAGTTAGCATATTCTAGAATTTTATAAAGATAAAAAAAATATGTTACTGAGAACTTATTAATTTAAATTGTTTAATGATCTGTTATCTAATTAAGTTGCTATTGTACCAATAGGCAACTAGCTTGTTGGGGGGATGTTACGTCTTGTGACGTGGTGCTGCGACTGAATAAAAGCATGATTGCGATTGAACAAAAATGTATTGCCAAATATTGCTGCGTCCGAATATTAAGTAGAGCAGGGGATTCAACGAGCATACGTTGAATCCACTTTTGTCAGTGAGAATTCAGACCTGCACTCTGCTACGACGCTCCGGGCTGTCGACAGAGCTAGCAGTAGCTTAAGTCTTACTCGATCTTGTAAGCATCGGTAAAACTCAATAAATACGCTAAAACTCAATTCTCAACGAGAGTGCATTATTTAAACCTCCTTATACACGTTTGACGGATCCCGATTTCCTTCGCACACGACTGGCGGACTGTGCTGAGCAACCACAGCAGCTGGAGTGGAGCAGAAGTCATCCCGTGAACAACCACAAAGTAAGTACAATATATTCTGATAATTACGGGGCCTAGCTAAGACTTAACAGAATAATTATTTAATTTCACTGAATGTTTTGTTCATTACAATGGGCTGGACTGGTATTGCTGCTAATTTATTAATTAATTGAAACACTGTCCATAGTATTTTCAAATTACTATTAAATATTCATGAACAAACAACGTGAAATATTTGTCCTAATTCAAAATATGGTGAACATATTAAAAATGTAATAATTATAATTATCATATACGAGAACAATTAATTTTGAAATAATAGGCTATGACACTATTCATTTTCAAAATTTGAGATCTCTGAACAGGCATGCCTTTCAAAAATAAAATAAAAATCTGGGCATTTCGTCCCACCGTCAGATTGGACTCCTCAGTAAGGATCTGACGGCTTCTTTAGACGCCTGCCGCCTCGTTGAGTCGCAGCCTTTAAGTAGCCCGAGTCTCCGTTTTCCCGTTCGAGTGAGAGAAAAAGAAAACTCTGCCATCTTGTAAACACAATTTTTAACCAAGTGTCAAAATCATATGTCATATTGATAATTGTAAATAAAATGTGAATCCAACATAATTATATTAAAATTAGAAATGTAAAATATTGGCCAAATAATCGCCACAGAAATTATATTCAAAATCCAAATATGAGATATACTTAATAATAAATTGTATAAATATTAGATAGGTAATCGTAAAGTTTATTTTGTAACAATACATTAACACTATCATAATTTATATATATTAAATCTGATAACACATCTATAAATAATTTGTAATGCGGAAGTTATTAAAAATGTTACATTTTATAACTAACAACAGTTTTCACCCTGTGAAACGCAAAGAGCAAATTTACAACCAATATTAATATAAATAATCATTTACAATAGTATCATTTCCAGGCTTCTTTACAAAAACAGGCATGAAACAAGATCATCTCTGCACAGATGATTATTCGCAGCATCCCTTCCATCTAGACCAAATCTGCAGATTACGTCTTGTGATATGCGTGAAAACATAGAGCAGTCGTCATTTCTCATTCACAAACAGATATCTTCAAAAAACAAGATCATATCTGTACAGATGATTATTCGCAGCATCCCTTTCATCTGGACCAAATCTGTAGATTACGTCTAAGATTACTACTAATGATATACATAAAACATACATATGTATCTATATGGCGCATATGATTTAAAAAATAATTAAGATTATAAATACAAATAAACATATTTGTCATATTTCTCTAAAAAGATTATCATTTACAGTATCCGACACATCTGGACCAATCTTACTGTGTTTTTGATATATGTATACATATACTTTATTTCTAATCAACTACCAACAAATTACATAAATATAAATATTTACCATTATTTTATACCTTTATGTATATTGTTGTGACCGAGCCTGAACGTTGCACGATTCGAACGTCAAGAATCGCGCATAACGACCCTTAGCAACGAGATCAACGACGTCGCGGATGTTATTACATACGGATATTATTACAGTCAGTCTGATCGTGACAGCTGATGAGCTGAGTTGTGTACGATTGAATAAAGAGAGTTCGAGTTTGAGTTACACTTTTATAAATAACGTGTTGTTATTTTTTTGGGGGCTCGTCCAGGATAGTGTTTTCGAAAAGTGAAAAAGGTTCATGCTTTTACGTTCCAGCAAGATGTCAACAATTTCAAGAACACCAATCAACACTCTGTTCAGTTTATTTAGATGATGTCATGGTATTAGGAAAGTCATTTGATGAAATGATATCTAATCTGAAGAAGGTATTTGTTCGTTTTCAAGAAGCAGGGTTACGTCTAAACAAGAAGAAATGTATTTTTTTCAATAAGCAAGTCGAATATTTAGGATACATCGTTTCTGAAGAAGGAAAGTCAGCTGATCCAAAGAAAATTCAATCCGTTTTAAATTGGCCAATTCCTCACAACAAAAAGGCTGTATTGAGCTTTGTAAATTTCTGTGGTTATTATAGGCGTCTCATTAAAGGATTTGCTGATATATCAAAACCATTGTATAAATTAACTGAAAAATCGACTAAGTTCATATGGTCAGAAGATTCTCAAAAAGCTTTCTCAAAATTGAAAGAGGTTCTTACAAAACCTCCAATTTTGGCATTTCCTTCTCTTTCTTCTGAATTTATTTTAGATACTGATGCTTCTGACCATGGAATTGGGTCGGTTCTTTCTCAGAAGCAAGATGGAATCGAACGTGTCATAGGTTATTATAGTAGAGTTCTTTCTAAATCAGAGAGAAATTATTGCGTCACTCGTCGTGAACTCCTCGCTATTATAGAATCGTTAAAACATTTTCATCATTACCTTATCGGTAAACCTTTCATCATTAGGACTGATCATTCTTCTTTGACTTGGTTATTGTCGTTTAAAGAATTAGATGGACAATTAGCTCGTTGGTTAGGGAAATTGGATCAGTATGACTACAAAATTATCCACAGGAAAGGTAATTTACATGGAAATGCTGATGGACTTCACAAGACGCCCTTGTGAAGATTTTTTATGCAAATATTGTTCCAGAGTAGAAGAAAAATTCAATGAAGAGACTATTTGCCGTATTATTTTTGAAGAAAATACATCGGAAGATTGGAAGAAGAGTCAAAGAGAAGATAAGGCTATTTCGTGTATTTGTCAAACGAACAAATTACAGAAAAAACCAGCATAGCAAGAAATTTCTTCGATGGATGAATTCACTAAAATCTATTGTTCACAATGGGATTCGTGAATGTTGATTAATGAAATTTTGTATAGAGAATGGGTTTCAACAAATTTAGATCATGAAATTCGTCAATTGGTTGTTCCTATAGATAAAATCAAAGATATTTTAGAGGAAGCACATGATTCACCATCTGGAGGACATTTCGGAGTAAACAAAACTCTGGATAAAATTAGAAAAAGATTTTATTGGGCTACTTGCAAAAGAGATGTAGAAAATTGGTGTAAATCCTGTAAAGTTTGTATTGCAAAGAAAGGTCCTCTAGATAAAGGCCATGGTGAGATGAAGATTTGCAATTCAGGAGTTCCATTTGAACGACTTCAAATGGATATTTTAGGTCCCTTTCCACTTTCTTCTTTAGGCAATAAATACCTCTTAGTTCTGACAGACTGTTTCTCAAAGTGTGTTGAAGCTTTTCCTCTCTCTCTAATATGAGAACAAAAACCATTGCTGAGATTTTTGTTGATCAGATTGTCTGTAGGTATGGAGTACCTTTAGAAATAAATACTGATGAAGGGACAAATTTCGATTCGAAGTTGATTAAAAATTTGTCTGAGTTGTTAGGAATTAAAAAGACAAGAACATCACCATTACACCCACTATCAAACGGACAAGTTGAAAGACAACATCAAACATTACTTCACGATCTCACAAAATACATACACGAAAATCAGAAAGACTGGGATCGCTGGGTTTCACTATTTCTGTTAGCTTACAGATCCTCCAAACATGCAACGACCGGAGCTACTCCAGCTGAGATGTACACCTGTTTTGATCTGAGACTTCCTTTTGACTTGATTCGAGGGTGTCTACCAGAGGAGGTCGAGATTGAAGGAGACGGAGACTACGTAAACAGGCATCGGAGTAAACTCAGCGAGATCCATGAAATGGCACAAGATCGGATTAACTTACAATCGGAAAAGACGAAGTCTTGGTACGACAAACGAGCTCTCAACGTTGAATATTCCCAAGGACAAAAAATTTGGTTCTTCAACCCTCGAAGAACTAAAGGAAAAGCACCGAAACTACAGTCGAATTGGGAAGGACCTTGGGAGATTGTAAAAAAATCAATGACATCGTCTATTGTATTCGTCCTTCACCCAGACATAAATCCAAGATAGTCAACATCAATCGTCTTGGAACTTACACTGAGAGAGATAACCGTTAATGCAGACTGTTCTGCTCACGGTTCTTTTGAGCTGTGGTTTTTTCCCGTGGGCGTGAAGGTCAATACCGGAGCAAGGACTTGAGGTGAGGTTCCACGGCACGTAAACTTCCCCCCTCTTGTCTGAAGACCGATTTCGACCGACCCTATGGTAAGGAAATAAGAAGGATGATTGAAGTAGATTGTTCAAGAGACGGGTCCGTCTTAGTCCTGTTAAGTGATGATTGGAATAGCGTCTGTAAGCATTGCTCGATAACTTGATACCTAGGCTGGATCAAGGTAGAGGATGTTGGCGTCAGTTCCTGTAAGTCATCATTGGATTGTAAGAGGATCAACTCGCTTGAAAGATGGATGGTTATGATTGTCGGGACAACAATCTGAAAAAGAGAGGGCAATGTTGTGACCGAGCCTGAACGTTGCACGATTCGAACGTCAAGAATCGCGCATAGCAACCCTTAGCAACAAGATCAACGACGTCGCGGATGTTATTGTTTACAGTCAGTCTGATCGTGACAGTTGATGAGCTGAGTTGTGTACGATTGAATAAAGAGAGTTCGAGTTTGAGTTACACTTTTATAAATAACGTGTTGTTATTTTACATTAACCCGTACCAGGTCATAACAATATTATGTGAAATGTTTCATGACCCGGTTACTTTTTGTAAACCATTATTTATCGAAAAGGTGTACTTAATTCTAATATTTTTTTTATTTTTTATTAGTAGGATTATGCATTTATGTTTGTACCACATATCTTTCATAAAATAATTATCATCCCAGAATGATTCACTTCTTCTGATGAATTTTTACATAATTGCTAATTTTAGTGTTTTAATAAAGTGTAGAAGACTTCCAGCTTGCACTGGTTCAACCTAATTAAATTTTGCTTTAAACTGCAGTAAATGTTTGATTGAGTTTCGAAAAATAATGTTTTTATCATGGCAATGACTGTTTTTTTTAGAAAGCTTGTTCGGTTTGAAATGTTCAGGATAGACAATTAAAGGTTTATTCGAAGTGTGTTACACATATAGTCGACATTAACCTTTAGTATTTTGCAACTGTTATTTTGAAGGTTTAAACCTCTATGCTAAAAATGCCGAAGAAGTCTGTGTGTTTTTGATTGGTGGATAATCCGATGAAGTATCAAAAGCTAATATCTGTTTTATTTGAAAGAGGAGATTTTCCTGATATTTTGACGTCAGATGTGCTTTGGGCCATTTTCAAAAAGGTTTTTATAAATTTTCCGTCTGCTGAAGAGATTCCCTAGTTGCGGAATTTTATTTGTTTTTGCATGAATTGTATTCAAGAACACATAAAGTTTGTTATTTTTATATTACTCTATTTATTTGTATAAAATACATTTTCTTAAGAATGAATGTATTCTTCAGCTCATGGAATGTTGAAAATCAACATATGGTTCTACTGAAAGAGCAGAAGGTCGACATTTCTAATAAATTAAAGCTTTTTGATGTTATTGTTAACATGATATTCAGTATTTTTCATTTTGGAACGCAGTTGATAACCGAAATTAGTGAAAAAGCTTGGCAATGTGCTCCACCGCCCAATTCAGCATTCTCGGTTACAAATTATTTGAAAAATCATTATAAAGCCTTGAAAAATCAAAATTCTTACCTTTTTCCCGAAAAATGTAAAGGATATAAGTTGCTAAAGTTTTGTTTAATCACTTACGGCTTTATTTATACAAAACTCAAGCTTAATTGCTTTTTACACAAGTTTATCGTTGAATATTGCACTGTCGTGCACAAATTCACACCCTCTCTAGCCAGTTCATTGAAAACGCGCTCCAATATATCGACGGCTGAGTAGAGTAAAAACGTATCTCGACGACTGCTTCGGGATCGTCGTATTTCGAGGACGGCTTTGAGAACGTCGTATACCAGTGACGGCTTTGAGAACGTCGTATTCCGTTGGCGGCTTTAAGAAAGTCGTATCTTGGTGGCGGCTTCGAGAATGTCGTATCTGGGGATTTGCTTCAAGAACCACTTTTACTTTTGTAATTCTTGCTAAATAGACGCGTTCCTAAACTCAGTGCTGCACAAGTTTTGATGTATGCGGACAATATTAAATTATTTATGCGTGTTCGTTCGGCGGATGATTCCGTTAAGTTTCAGAGGAATTCTGATACACTTGTAGCCTGGTCAGTTGAAAACGGACTATCTTTGAATGCCAATAAATTCTTGGTGATCTCATGTGCCAGAAGTAAGTCGTTACTTCTCTTTAATTATTGCAATAATGGATCTAGGCTGGAGAGAGTTGATGTATTCAAGGATCTTGGCGTGATCTTTGACTCATCATTGACGTTTATAACAGCAATCCTATGCAAAATCTCACGTGAGATCTTACATAAGATCTCACCTGAGATCTCACCTGAGATCTCATGCCAAAATCTCATCTGTAATTTTGGTTCGGAAGCTACTGGATCCTCTTATTTAATAAAAAATAAGGTTTTTAATATTGGAAGCCGCCTATAAGGAGGTGCTCCTACTCAGAAGAGTTCAAAAAACTAGGTTTCGAAGCATTTAAGATGTTTTTTCGGTTTTTAAAAATTTCTCATTTGAGATCTCACCTTAGATGTCACCTGAGATCTCAGGTGAGATTTTAGATGAGATATTTTTAAAAATCAAAAAAATGTCTAAAATGCTTTGAAACCTAGTTTTTTGAACTTATTTAGGGGAGGCTCCTCCTTATAGGCGACTACCAATATTAAAAAACTCATTTTTGAATAAATAAGAGGATTCGACAGCTTCCGGACTAAAATAACAGATGAGATTTTGGCATGAGATCTCAGGTGAGATCTCAGTTGAGGTCTCATGTAAGATTTCACGTGAGATCTCAGTTGAGGTCTCATGTAAGATTTCACGTGAGATTTTGCAATAGGGAAACTGACGCGGCCGTGTCCAGGTCCCTCCGAATGCTGGGCTTCATCAAGAGATCCACCGTTGATTTTTCAGACCCCTCTGCGATCATCTATTTATATAAGACTTTGATACTCCCTCACTTTCTATACCGTCCACAGATTTAGCGATCTCACTCTCAATATCTAAGTAATAAACTTTAATTGATACGTCATTCTTTCCTTAAATATATTGCTTTTAAAATGGGTGAACCCTTGCATAGATTTTGTCATGACTACTCAGAAATCGCAGAGGGGTGCGACATCCAAACGGTGTACTCAACGTTTTATCTCCATGACTGCGTTATGACCTTCATGATTCTTCGTGATCTAACTAACTGTGAGAGACTGAGTGATCTCTTTGTTAGTCGAACGGTGGTGTAGCCGTTAAGGAACTTGCGAGATCTTCAAAAAGGCACCTTCTCCTCTAATCTTGGGTTTTACAGCTCTATTAACCGAATGAAACGCCAATGGAATTCTATCCCGAATAACGTCCAAAGTAAGGAGTCTGTTGGTCAATTCAAGTCCTCTATCCGCTCGTTATCGCTGACCTACTAGCCAGATATATGTATCTCCGTATTATTATTATTTTTGTTTATTCGAAACTAATGAACTATCTGTCACTCGTTTTATATTTTTCAAAACTTCTCAGTAGAAAAAGTGTATAGTGTAAATATTTACAGTAGATATTTTTTGATTTTTAATTTACGTAAAAAGAGAAAAATTTTATTGAACGAATATTTTGTAGGATTTAACCCAGGCTGGACCTCTTAATGCTCAAAATTTCAGGAAATCGATCAATTACAGGATCTGTGTCGCCATCTGTCGTCGGGAAATGTAACCAAATTTTAAGTGGGGGAAATCGACTTTCTTTTGTTCTCTTTAAAAAAGTAATTAGTTATAAATAATTTTTGATATTTTATCGTTAATATCTTTATACTCATCTAGAAAATCAATGCGCGAATTAGTTTTTTAACTTCATTTCAAAACTTCTTTCATATTTAACTTTTTGAGTCAAGGCCGTCGTATATTCATTCATCAAATACTGCCTTTTATCAATTCGATAATTCTTATACAATTTTGTGTTGTGTATATAATCTGCGCAGAAATCTGTTAAATTGATATATACACACACTCACACACATCTTCCGCGCGGTGATGCCGATACCCTGTATGTGGCGCGTCCCCTGGGTGGCGGATAGGGGAATGCCCATTGGCGCGTTGAGGTTTCCTCAACTGTCTGAAGGGTAGAACAGAAATAAAATATGCTCTGCAGACCAAACAGGCTAGGGGAAAGAATCCGAAGATCTGAATCAAACATGGATAGTGAGTTAATAACATTACTATCCCAAGCAGGTCAAGCTACAGAGCCCAGTCCCGCCGTCGATTCCGATCGGGTAAACGCCCCGGTGGTCGGCGCTGGCCCCATTGAGATTGGAGGAGGGGGGGGGGACAAACTGACTTAAAAGCCGCAGAGATTTGTTACCTGATCCTTGCTGCAGGTGATATGCAAATGGAGGTTGATGCAGACAGGGATAAGAGAGCTGTTTGTATAACGCAAAAGAATGCGCACTTGGACCGCCTTGGCAGCAGAATCGAGGAATTGATGGACTATGTCAAGGACAGGCACAATGTGCACAAACAAATTAAAGATCTTGCCGGAATCATAAGAGCAAGCTATCCCTGCATGGCAGATGATAACTTACAGCAATGCCAACGCCCGGGAACTCAAGGGAGGGAAACCCAGACAACCCTAAGTCTTAGATCTCGGAAGGTGGATACAACAAAGAAAGCCCCAACTACTCCGCAGGATAGGAATGAAGAAAATAAAAGAGAGGATAACCAACCTAAAAAGGTAGCGTGGCAGGAAGTCGTTACAAGAAAGTCAAAGAAAAAAGGGCAAAAAGGCAAGCAAAGAGGTTAAAAGTGTCCCGTGCACAGCCCAATATGGCGTAAATCTCTGGTCGAAAGACCGTGGTAAACCGCCCCAATGAGAAGAAGGTACCCCTTTCATCCCTGCGACAGTAGTAACCGAAGCCAGTGCCTTTATCAGTTTTGTATCCATCCGTGTACCAGATATCACCTTCTCCCGGCAAGGTATTTCTTCTACTCTCTTAGTCCTGTCGTGTTGGAATGATGCTCTCGTATGGGCGGGGTTCTACACCCACTAGTATTCCCAGTGACTTGGTGAGCGTGGTCCTTAAAGACCCAGTAGCCCCCCTCGTTGCAAGCCCCCGTAGTCTCTCCAAGGCCTCCTCTACCCTTGGCCACTAGACCAGCGTGGCATACGCAAGCCTGGGCAAAAGCACGGCCCTGTAGAGCTATAGGAGAACTTTGGCACTGAATTCCCACGTGCAGCTAAACGCCCTATGGCATGACCAGAATGCCACTAGGAACTTATTACACTGGGCCGTGAGGTATTTTTTCCAGGTCAGCTTCCTGTCAAGGACAACACCGAGGTATTTAACCGAGTCCTTCACCTCCAGGGTTGTGCCTGAAAGTCTAGATGCCCTGTAGGTTCCAATCTTGTGCTTGCGTGTGAAGATAACGAGCATAATTTTGTTCGGGTTAACCGAGAGCCCCGTTGAGCAGCACCATTTTTCCACTTTTCTGAGTGCGAGATGCATGGCGTCCATGGCAGCGCCAGCTTCACCACCTTTGATCAGTATTAGGGAGTCATCTGCATAGGCCCGACAGACGCCCACAATTATTCTACGGCACACGCCACGCTATAAAACTATAGATGCCCATCCTTTACATCTGCGCTTGAATGGAAAAGGTCTACGGCGGTTTAATTGCGCCGTCAAGCAACCGACGCTCTACACGACACGGGTTTAAAATTACCCCGTGACGTGCGTCCGTTCAATAAAACCATTAACGGCCGGCGGTTCAGGCCGGTTCAGACCTGAAAAGCGCCTAACGGTACTTCTCACTTTCAGTAGGGCGCATGAGAGTGAGTGAATGAGAGGCAAGATTCGGGGCCTCGCGTATAAGTCTTGGTTCGTCGGACGGATAGATAGTTTCCAGTCAGATTAGCGAACGCGTCAGCTCTCGGGTGTGAGACTGATTTAATCGAGCGACGACCGATAGCGTGCGAGCGAGTGAGAGAGAGTGTGTGTATGTGTGTGATAGCGAAAAGAAGACGTCCAAGTCAACTCCTGCTACGAGAAGCAAGGACAACCTGGCCTGTCGATCAGCGGCCGAACGAGAGGACATCAGCTCCAGCGAGTGAGTCAGCAATACCACCGGCGCAGAGTGTGTGATGTGCGCCTACCGAGAACGGCGACTGCGAGTAAGTAGGGCTGAGCCCTTTTTCTGTATCGCATCAGCAGTAGCAGCGGCTACAGCTTTGCGACTTGGTGCAGCGGCGCCGAGTCTCAGCCTTCTCGTTCGCGCGCGTACGCTTTGCGGGATACTCTTCACACCGAGTCAACATTGATATGACTCGGCGCACATTTGTATAGAGAAAATATTGGCCGCACAATATATCATTATTTTGTTTTGTTTTAATCGGGACTAGCTCCATTTTCCCGAGTGTTATCTCCCGTTCCCTACGTCCTTACCGCGAATACTGCCGCCTCCGCGGACGTTGCAACAAGCAGTTGCAACGCAAAACTGAGAAGCCGGCTCCGCACAGGAGAGTGCTGAGTAATCGCACACGTGCGAACACGACGTTCGCGAAGCAGCTCTAGTAGCGAGCTGTGTTGCAACGCGGCTAAATCACGGACATTGAGAGAGTTCTCCGTCGCACCGAGGGATTGTGATCCATTCGAATATCACTGAGTTTTCCCCAGAAATCAAGCCCCGTTACAGTATATTTGTTTAAAGTGATTTTTTTTTCATCATGAACAGAAGATCTTCTATATAAGATCTTACACAAGATTTTCGCCAAGATCTGATATAAAATCTTACGTAAATTCTTATATAAGATCTTACGTAAGTTTTTATATAAGATCTTATGTAAGTTCTTATATAAGATCTTAAGTAAAATTTTGAATAGGGTGCACTATCGCTACACAAACTTTTCAAGTGTTCAGAATCACTGATGGAGGAACCCCATGAAGCGCATTGCATGATTTTTCGTGCAGTTTAGGTGCCCAGGATTTTCAATGACGAGGTCGAAATATAGTGCGCGTCATATATTTTTGTATCTATCTATCAATATCGGCCATGAATGCTGTGTTTACAGGGATAGAAATCTTGAACTAATATTGCTCAGCTATAGTAAAATTTGCTTAAAAAGCCGAGCAGAGCTTGTTGAGTAACATTTACTCAATGAGTCAAGCAATTTTCGCTTAACTCGTCTCGAATATTTATTATTAAATAGTAACAAATGAATACTGGAAAATTGGAAAGTGTCAGGAATCGAACCCCATTCGTTTGGGTGAGAGGCAATCACTCTAATCACTCGACTAACGTGCGACCCTGCTAAAAATGACCAATTAGATCGGATTAATGCGGATTTCATTTTAATCGGTTCTAATCGGTTTCAATTGAGATAATCGAGCAGTACGATAACTAGTTGATTGGATTTTTATCGGCTTCAATTGGAAGTCGGTCTGAACGTAAAACTCCGATTTCTTTTGATTGGAAAAAATCGGTCTTATCCGTTGATTTTTTTATTTGTAATTTGAACCTTATACCGTAATAATCGGATGTAATCGGAATCGGTCTTAATCAGTATTCAACCAATACTGTGTAATCGAGATTAACCAGTTGTTATAGTGTTGCAAATGTAATCGTGTTTTGAAGGATTAGCGTTTGTGTCTATGATAATTGGTTGTAATCGGAATTGGTTCAAAATCAGTACTCAACCAATATTGTATGATCAGAATTGATCGGTTCTAATATTGTTGTTCTAAACTTAACCGTGTACAAAAATTAGTGTTTGGGTCGGTAATAATCGATTATAATCGGAATTGGTTAAAATTGGTATTCAACTGACATTTTTTGATCGCGCACTATCTGGATTCGGTCATCGATCGAGTGATATAGTGACCACCTAGAGCATCACTTTATTTAAAGGGCAGACACAGTACCTTGGGAAACATTACTACGGTTCATCAGTTACCGGTTTTTTATTTCTATCCAAAATAGACATGTATAAGGCGAACAAAGTGACTGATGCGGACACGCCGCCAGGGGACGTCTGGTTTGTCTCACTCGCAAGCACAAAGAATCTATGATGTCATTATATAAGGCCGTTTAAGTTACTATACTAACTAATTAATTATATAAGATACGTGCGATTATAACCCATCAAAACCGATTAAAATCAATTTGTACAAATTTCGATTGATTAATACCAATTACTACAATAAAAACCTATTATAACCGATTAAAGAACCATAGCAATCTAGACCGCAACATTTATACAATTACAGACGATTTAGATCGATTAAAAAGAAATAATTGATTAGTCTGTTACAAACGCGCCGCCAGGTAGTGCCCGGTTTTTCTCATTCGCAAGCGCAAAGAATCTATGATGGTTAGTATATAAGGCCGTTCAAGTTACTACACTAACCAATTAATCATAAGATATACATGCGATTATAATCCATTGAAACCGATTAATGAACCATAGCACATTAGATCGCAACATTTACACAATTACAAACGATTTAGACCGATTAAAAGAAATAACAATCGGATTGTAATGCGTTTTTGTGATCCAGGATTTCCGAATATAATCCGATTAATACTATTATAACCGATTAAAACATCGTCGAATATTTTCCCCAATCGGTGCAAATCGGTTATAATTATGTTAATCAGTTTAAATTCGGAAATCCTGGATCACAAAAACGTATTCAAACCGATTAGTTTTTTTTATCGGGTCTAATTAGTTATTTCTAGCAGGGAACTATTAGTATCTCGACGATTATACTCAACGAAAAATCAGCAATTCTTACTCGACCAAGTTTAGTTATTTTTATTGTCTAAGTGTAAAAATTGATTCTGGACCCCATCAAAAGCAATATAGAGCTTATATGACTTATGCATGGACTCCGTCATCGGTGACCCACATGCACCTGGATACCATGCAAAAGAGATGTAGATATCCCCGTAATAAAAATCCCGTGTGCACTACCTAAACCTCATCATCGGCGACTCGGGGCATCTAGACACCAAAAATATATGAAATCTCTAAAAAATACTTCTAATCTCTAAAATAAAAAATTCTAACCAAAGTAAATAGGTTAGGCGAGTTCATTTTATTGAGTATTATCATGCATGTTAATACTTTGGTTTAGAATTAAATTACAGGTTAGAAAACAACTAAGATCAATCAAAAATAGTCAAATTTATAACCATATGATTTTGTTCATAATACGTCAAATCATTTTGTTTAATTAATTGCTGAGTCGAATGAGTGGTAATCAAACTTAATAGGGCTATATTGATCAATTTCAAAGGACTCTCAAGATTAGTATACGTAACTTGTCATTCCAGTTTCATTTTATTCGTCCTGCATTTATGGTACATACTTTTAAATTAATAATATTTTATTATATCAGAATAACAATTTTATAAGTACATGTGCACAAATAAAATATGCAGAAAGTTACACTTACTGTTAGACAACACCACGAATAAATAAAACTAGCATGTCAAGTAATCTTTTGAGTTCTTTGTATCAATATAGTACTTAGGTTTAAATAACCACTCATTGACTCAGCACTCAATTAATTTTTTTTATTGATCTTGGTTGTTTTTTAATCTATAATCTAATTGTAAACAAAATTATTGACATGCATGATAAAACTCCCCTGCTAAAAATGTCCTATTCAAACCAATTTAGTATGTGATTGGTTTTAATTTGGTTTTCTAATCGAATATTAACGCATTAAAACTAATATAATCGATTAAGTCCGATTAAGATTAACGCATTTTTTTTTCATCAGAAGAAGAAAAATTATGAGGTTTAATCGGTTTTAATTGGATTTTATTAGTAATTTTTTAAAAATAAAACAATGCTGTTTTAATAAAATACAATTTATTAATTCCGATTAAAATCGATCAAATTTTATGATTAGTCTTAATAGGATTTAATCGATTATATTGATTTAAATGCGATAATACCAGATTAGAAAACCGGATTAAAATTAATTAAATACTAAATCGGTATTAATTGGTTTGGTTTGGATATTTTTAACAGGGTCAATACATCAAACTCGCCTAACCTTTTTGCTTTAGTTAGAAGTTTTTATTTTACATATGTAGCTATAATGGATTTAAAAGTGTAATAAAAGTGCCATGTTCGCTAATTAAACTAACTTCTTTTTTGCACTAGCTCATATATTCGACTAATTTTTAAAGACTTCTTATCATACTAGGGTTAGAATGGATATTTTTAAATAATAATACTGTGAAAATTTGATATGTAAGGATTTTCAAAAGGTTCTGCCGATTTCGTGCTCATACTACTAGTTTAATAACTAGTATTTTGAGCAATTCGAAAGATGTTTATGAACCTGAATCATGAAAGTAAATTTTTTGTCAAATAGGAAGCTGCGCGAAAGATTTGAGCATATAAGCAGATCGATAAGAAAGCACTACGTAGTGGTTTGGGACAAGATTCGCCTAACTTATATACACACGTAGTAAATTAAAACATTGTTCCATACTTAAAAAGTAATAACTATATTTTATAAGGATTTGTCACCTTTGAACCAGAAACCTCAAATTATACGATGAAAAAACAAAATATCAATGTGTCGCTAAATCATAAGATTCCGTAATTTATAATCTATCCTTAGATTGACAAAATTAAATGACTGTATTATTGCAATAGAATATAATATCGCATAAAGAAAAAAAAATCATATTTTATTATTATGGGTACCAAATTTGCTTCTTGTAAGTAATCTGTAAATTTATTTAGACATTGTATGAATCTTTCTCATTAAATCATTATTGACTAAAATATACAATACAAAAATATACATAATTTGAATTATGAAACTATGAAATACTGAAATAATGAAACATAATAGTACATATTAATAAACAGCACGCAATAATGAATAATAAAATTAAATAAAAACTGATAACGGTAAATAATAGCAAATAATATTAAATACTGCTAGTCCGAATTGAGACATTTTTATTTAAAATTATTTGCTATTATTTGCCATTAATAGCTATTATTTGTCATTATTTAAAATTTTTTAAATAAATTTGTTTTTTTTTTTCAAATTTATCAAATATTATTAATTATGATTGAGAATTATTTTATACTTTTTTTCAGAAATTGATAGTGATCCGTGTAATTATTTGTAATTATTTCGTTATTTGTCATTATTTATCATTATTGGTCATAATTTGTCATTATTTGACATTATTTTTCATTATTTTGGTTTATTTATACTAGAAAAAGTTTATTATTTTTTATTTTTATATATTCATTTATGAGAAAAATTATTTAATATTTTTTAAATATCTTAATTGTTATTGAATATAATCATAACAATTTTTACAATGAAATATTTCTGTGTTATTTCCTTTCGAGCCATTATTTATTCGTGGTAGAAGGGCATTATTTATTTGTAATAAAAAGAATGAAAGTGTACGAAAAATATTTTTATTGATAAAAAATAAATAATATGAAACTACGTAATGGTAAACTGTGTACTATATTTTAGAAGTAGCTTTTAAACAACTTATTTTTATAGCTCTATCATCTCTGGTTCCTCTTCTTCGTAGTCAGAACCGAGTTCTGGATACTCTGTGATCGTTTTAACGTCCCTCTTGAAAATAATGACGTCATTTGAAGCTACAAATTGGAACCTTTTATGGGGTCATTTCATGCACTGGAAACTTGTAATGGTTCAGGAAGTGTTCATTATAATGCGCCCTCACAGCCCTTTTTTTCCTGGGAGTGAGAACCTTCAAGTCCTTTTTTTTTTGTCTTCTTTGCGCACCGTTCGGAAAGCCGACTACGTCCCCATGCTGCGTACATAATGTTTATATAAAACCTGCTGGGCTCCTTTTGAACATAAGCCTCTTCAACAGCTGCTTTCTTCACAGGTATATCGCTATGGGCATTCATAATCTGAGGAAATCCTCGTACTTTTTGTTTTTCTTGAGCGGCCACTTCAGCTTTTTCAGCCTCTGACAATAAATAATAAAAAATTTAATCAGTCATCTTTATTTACTCGTATTATTTTTATTGATTATTTACTTTTCTTGTGTTCTTCATCTTCCTTTTGTCTCTTCTCCGCTTCTTTCTTGTCTCTTAATACGTTTAGAGCTTCAATCGCTCTTAACCTGTGCCTTCTTTCTTCCCTTAGTTTTAGTTTTAATTGGTCCACTGCATTATTTTGTCTGTCTGGCTGCAAACAGTTAAATAAAATATGTATTAAAAGATTACTAGACATATGATTGCATGTTACCTGTGCTGTTATTTTGATCGTTCAGAAAACAGAAGGTTGCATTAGCTCTAAAGCATGAGCGTCAAAACGACCTTTTCAGAGCAACCCTGCTAAAAATATGCGATTGAATTCGATTGAAATCGATTAAAATTTAATCGAAATTAATCTTTTTAAATCCATTCAATCGACAAGCCAAATTTCGTCGATTAAATTCCTATCGATTCAAATCGGTTTTAATACGAAAAATAAGTATTAAATTTAATATATTTTTATCGATGTTTATGTCGTAATTATTTTAGTGCAATTGAATTGTATTTTTTTTCACTAATTTTAATCGATTTTAAAATCTCTAATTATTACTAAATCGTCTATCGATCTTAATACTAGTTTTATGAATAGCTTTAAATATATTTTAATCGACTTTAATAACCAAAACAATTTATATTCTTGT
>QLYP01001108.1:0-12118 GCA_016647725.1 Nasonia giraulti
CTAAAAATATTATACTAGAATCTTTTAAATTAAACACACCTTTTAATGATCACTGCCCGTTGTTCATAACCATGGACCAACTTAAATTTAAAAATGTAAGCGAAAACGATATTACATACGTGAATTATGGTGGATTAAAAAACTTCACTAAAAGAATTGACTGGAAATCTTTGCTGGCAATACAAGACTCCAACGAAGCTTTAAACGAATTAATAAAAATGATCCATAGCTGTGTTGACAAAGCCACGTGCAGTAAAAAAGTAAATAAGAAAAATAGTACCTCATCACCTAGGAAAAATTGGATAACCAATGCAATACAGGTGTCGTGTAATACAAAAGAACATTTGTATAAAGTATGGAAAAAAAAATCCAACGAATCAAGCACTAAAAAATGAATATAAAGATTATGAAAAAATTTTAAATAGAGTCATAAAAGATGCAAAATACAAATTCGAAAACAATGAAATAAAACGCAATATAGACAACCCAAGACAGCTATGGAACATTATTAATACTAAGCTTGGCAAAAAAATCCATCAAAACAAGTCAATTGACTATTTAGTTGTAAATGAACAAAAAATTGATGATAAGGGCAGTTTTAATTGTTCATCATGCAAAATTTCTAATTTGCATGATGAACAATTAAAACTGCCAGAAAGAAATAACAAATCAATCTTTAATCTATGTGTTCAACAATCCATCTGGTCAGATGCCCTAAAGTGTACAGACAACGTTCCTATATATAAGGTTGGGGATAGGTCGTGTATGTCAAATTACAGACCAATCTCCCTGATATCAAATATAGCAAAAATTTTTGAAAAAATAATGTACAATAGATTGTATAGTTTCTTAACTGAATGCGAAATAATTTCTGATAAACAATTTGGGTTTGTAAAAAATAAAGAAACCGTTGACGCTTTAAACTATATATTAAATATTATCTATAATAGTCTAGACAAAAGCATTCCTATTATCACCACCTTCCTAGATTTAGCAAAGGCTTTTGACACAGTAGACCACAAAATCTTACTAGATAAACTAGATAGATACGGAATCAGAGGCAGTGTACTAAATCTGATAACTAGCTATCTCTCAGATAGAAAACAATGTGTTAAAATCCAAAACTGCAAAAGTAATTACAAAGATATACCCATTGGTGTCCCACAAGGGACCATATTGGGGCGTTTATTTTTCATATTTTATGTGAATGATCTATTGTGAGATATGCAAAATGATACTATTATGTCTTATGCTGATGACACTGTTATCATAGCTAGTGATAATAAGTGGTCATCTGCTCAGGACAAGATAAATGAATATCTTAATAAAGTAGCCAAATGGTTAACCTTAAATAAACTATCTTTAAATATTAGTAAAACTGTGTATATAACGTATGGCAGCTACTATGATAGTGTCCCCGACACATTACATATTAGCATAGGTGACAACATAATAAAAAGAGTAGAAAGCCATAAATATCTAGGATTAATTTTTGACTTTAAAGGAAGAAATATGCGAATTATATTGTCAAAAAAACAAGATATCTAATTTTCATTTTTGCGAAAATTAAAAATACTATGGATAGCAAATCTTTAATGATGATTTATTACGCTTGCTTTCAAAATTTGGTCAATTATGGCATAATAGCCTGGGGAGGAGCGTATAATAATTGTATAAACTTAATCCAAGTTATACAAGAGAAATTACTAAAGATTATAAATAAGAATAATTTCGTCACGCAAAAAATCCCTCTCACGATAAGGCAACTTTTCAAATTGGAGGCTGTTTCTTTTCATTATATTAATTTGAGAGAGAAGTATTTGGCAAGCAAGAGCAATACTAGAAATAAGATTATACCACTCCCAAAAATTGAAAAAACTATAAGTAAGAAAAATAGCTATTTTGAGGCTATTAAGGTATTTAATGGATTGACTAGTGATCTCAAAACATTAACGTATAGTAAAGTCACAATTAAGGAAAAACTAAAAGGGTTTATAAGGGAAAATTACACGTTATAAATTTTAAGAAAATTCTTTATCTAATATTACTGAATATTTTTGCGTGGAGATATATCGAAGTTATTCAAAACCAAAAATGTATTGAATTTCTACTTAGTTTATAGTTTTAGTTTTTAAGTTCTGTTTTATGTACCACCCTTATGAATATGTAACTTTGTTTACCTCTATAGGATATGCCTTATAGGCATATGTATGTGGTTGTAATAAATAAATTGAGAGGGAAAATCGAAAGTGAGTGCAATCGAGTACACGATGACGTAGTCACCAAATTGATCAGACACAAATATGCAGTGGATGAGAAGTACAGCTGGATGGAGGAAAAAGTACAGTATTGGGCAGAACAAGATCGACTGTACGAGGAAGAACAGATTTTATCAGCTGGAAAATCTGCACAAAACAACCGTCGATCATCGAATCAAAACGCTGCAAATGAAGTAGTTACAAAAACTCATGTGAGTAGAGAATATTTAGCAAAACTAGTCCAGGATGAAGTTAATAAAATTAATTCGAGTAAAAGTACTGGTATAAAAGACAAAATACAGATCGAAGTAACAAATAAAGATAGTACTTTTCGTAGAGAATATAAATTAACACAAAATTTGAATGTTAATACCTTTTTAGACTTTTTAACTTCAGAACTAACTCTTACTGATTTATTGTACGTAATTGATTCGACGGTTCAGCCATCACGCGTGCCTGATCAAACTAAGTTGGAAAAAGATAAAGTTCGAGTTCGAGACATCATTACCAATAGAATCGATATTTCCTATTACGAAAAGGTATCGGATATCCGGAATCCTATTGAATTGCTTGATGAAATTAAACGCATTAAAGCAAATGAATTGAACGTGACTACAAGAAGTATTCGAAAAGAATTGCACACTATTCGATACAATCCAAATAAAGAGAAAGCATCAGCTTTTTGGGATAGATTCGATAAATTAGTTCGATTGTATAATAAGTTGCCCGACACACCTTCCTTATCAGATGACGAAATATGCGATGCATTCTATGAGGCCATTGTCGTACATTTACCTCAAGTTAAAGAGTCTGAATTTTTGAATAAGAATACGACTGGCAAACTTTTAACTTTAAACAAACTTAAAGATTATATTGTGCGACAGGAAACAGCTCGCATTGGATCATTTGAATCAGCTGGAAAGACTACAGAAGCTGGATCAAAGGCATATTACGTGTCTGATCCTGCGACGCTTTGTTACAAATGCGGTAACAAGGGACACTACCAGGACGAATGCACAAGGTCAGGGAAGATGTGTTTCAGATGCAAAAGGTACGAAGGGCATGTCCGTGCAAACTACCCATACACGGAGAGTCAGCTGGAAAAGGTTTTGAAGGAGAATGAAAGTCAAAGAAGGTATGAATCCTCAAATTCTAATCGGGGTGGTAGACGAGGTGGCTTTAGTCGTGCTGTAAAACGACGCAATTACTAGCCACAGAAGGGTAGCAACCCTAAGAAAACCAAGTCCGATAGAGGCCATGCCCGAGGCAGATCACGGAGGAGAGGTAGACAAAATAGACAAAATAACAACAATTCTACCAAAACCTCCGAATCTGGTGAGTGCACAGGTTTGTATGTAGACACTACACTTCTTAACGTGGAAGAAAGCGATAAAAACCAACTGATTAGATTTCTGGCGGACTCTGGTGCTACGGAGCACATGACTAAATCTGCTCGGGAGGGAGTGTTGAGAATAAGCGAGCAGAATTCGAGCGACTGCAGAGAGAGCACGATGGGACTGTTCTTCCCTCTCTCCCCGTCCAACTAAGGCCAGCGTCGACGTCGCGGCTGCGGCGGCGACGCTCACTTCTCTGTGTGCTCTCATGCGAGAAAGATGCGTTTGCGATACAATTGTTTTACATAGTTCCTTTGTTTATTAGTTCGATTTTTGTTCATTATTTGTGTTAATTAAGCTCGAGGGTAAGCTTCACTAAATAAAGTGTTTTATAGGAAAATTAGTGTTATTTATTTTCCAAGTCACGCCAGGCCTAATAAAAGCTCAACAAACTGATAAACAAAAAATTAGCTGTTAAAAACGAAGTAAACTCATCGTAATATCAATCTGAGTGAGTCATCAATAAACTAAGAGCCCGAACGAATAAAACTTATGAAAAGAATATTAGAGAATATTAGACATAAAAAAATGAAAATTTTGCCAATAACTAAGTATGTCGAGTAGCGATAAGTCCAAAAATACAACCATTAATGAAAATTACACCCGAGGAACTAAAATGATTGATCTTGATGATAGTCTTTTGAATAACTATTTAGAAGATAAAGAGTAATACGATAAATTACAAGAAAACCAAATAATGCCCAGCTCTAAATTCGAAAATAAAGTACGTCAAAGTTATAAAATCCTAGAGAAGAGTCTCGCGAAACATAACATCCATAATCCATATCCCCTTCCCCAAAGTTTGATTGCGAGCGTCAATCGCGTTAAAGAGAGAAGCAAAGACTCGTTCAACACTTATAGAATTCAAAACAAAGACGATGCGTTAGAAAATTTAACCATATTAACAGTGAACTCAAGTACTAAATCCATAAATAAGCCGATAATAATGAAAACTGTTGTTATAAAACCTCCTCGTCTTAATATTGGCCAAATGACAGTAGCCGAAACCAAATTATCGGGTACCCACACGACCGTTGTCACAGTAAACTCAACACCCGAACCGCCTTCCGTCGGCGAAGAAGCAGGTATCTTCGACGACGCAACAGGGAGTCTAACATTTCCAATCGAAAGGGCGCCGAACCCTACTGTTCCCTCTAATACAAACGCTACTTCTACACCGACTCTTTCACATCAAAATTCAGAATCACATTCAGAAACGGTCATAGAGAGTCCATTTAATTACGAGTCTGATAATCAAATTTTCAGAATTACAAAAGGTAGTGCGAACACTCCCGAGAACGCGGAGAATATTTTAAAAGAATCGAACTGCGCGAATTTTGAGACGCCGAAAACAGTAAAGAAATATTATCCACCCGAAAATAAATTTTTCAACGGAAACGAGGACTTAGATAAAGTAATAAGAGAGACCGCAGAAGAAGTCAGGAACTTAGAGAATCAATTTACAAACAAACTCAAAGAAGGTTTAAGTCCGATAGTAAAGAAGGAGGTCCTAGAAGAGTATTTGGGGAATGCGCAAAACGTAGAAGCGCTCAGTGTAAAAATCAAAAGAGGAATCGGATTCCCACAGATTTATAAATTCATAAAACAGAGATTATCTAGTGTACAAAGAAATTTTTACACAGAGACTACTGCTACAAAACCAGTTGATAGCACGAACACAAGCGAATTTTTCTCCACGCCCTTAGGAGGCACGTCCTCGAACTTTTTAAACAGTTTAGAAGGTACGAGAACAGGCCACCTCGTCGATATCGAGTCAGACGACGATTCAGATGAAATGGCGCCCCAAATTAAAGGAATTTCGTTGAAAGACGCGATTGACATCATCCCGAGATTTAATGGCGCCAACACACCCCTCACACTATTCACCGACGGTTGTATGCGGGCGAAAGCAATGCTGCTAGAATATGCTCCCTCTGAACTAGCCCGATTAATTCACATGCGACTCTTTGGCGACGCGCTAATGTACGCAGGAGGGTACACATTCACATCCATGGAAGAGATCGTCGAATTTTTCGAAAAGAACTTCGGATCATCTAAAACTTATCACGATGTAACGGAAGAATTGGCTAAAGCTAAACAGCGCTCATCGGAGAGTGTAGTCGTATATGCTAACCGAATTTTCGAAATAAAGAAAGAATTAGAGAAAGCTGCGTTACGTGAAAAGAGAAAAATAGACACAGACCTTGAAAGAGATTGTATTAAATTCTTTATTAGAGGGCTTCGCTGGGAGATACAAGCAAGAATGGGCACCCCAAAAACGCCAGAGAAAGCGCGTGAAACCGCCATTGAAATAGAAAGAGACTTCGCGTACACCTTAGAGCCGCAAGAAGAGACGAAGCGAGATGACTCGCGTTCAAGAACAAAAAAGTCCCGTCGAGTCAACGTCATAGAAACCGAGCCCGATTTGAAATGTAATTTTTGCAATGAAGTTGGACATGCCGTATTAAATTGTTTAAAATTCTGCTTACAATTACAAAATCAAGCTACTACGAGAAGATGGAATAATAGTAATAATAACAATTATAATGGATAACAACCAAGAGTGAATAATTATAACAGACAAAATCAGGGATACAATTACTTAAATAGAAATCCGAGACCAAATTATGTAAATAACACACGTCCTCATACGCCGCATAATAACGGGAACAATCATTATCAGATGCGCGACCAAAATAATATTCCACGCCCAAATAACCAAACTGACTCTAATAGATCAGAGCGACCGAGATATCTCATGAATAATTATAACAATAATAATGATCGCAACAATAACAACAACCATTTCAATAATAATAATCGGAATAATAATTTTATGTCCAATCGAGAATTTAATAATCGAGTAAATAATCAAAATAATAGCGGGATCAATCGAGGCCAATATAATAACACTAACAGTAGATCACCAATTACTTGTTACTATTGTCACCGAGTGGGACACTTAAAGAGATTGCAACAAATACGCAGACGACATGCTTGGTGGAACTTTAGGCACGGGAAACGGCCGTGGCTATCCTCAGGCGGGCAATGGGGAAACCAACGCGAGTGCTCGCCCGAATTCCGGGACCCAAGAAGAGAAGACGCCCTCTACGAGACCACCGTCCACTTAAATCGAACCGGTCATACTCCAAACGTCGAAATCGATATAAAAAAATTAACACGCCTTACAATCTTTACGCTAGATACCGGCTCATCACCTAATCTATTAAAAATATCACAAATTCCGATTTACTTGCCAATTAACACACAAGAGATCATTATTCTAAGGGGCATCACACCCTCGTCGATTAAAACACTAGGAACCGTCACAGTCGATTATTACGGGCTTAATATTCATTTTCACATTGTCCCGGATAATTTCCCAATTAGAGAGGCCGGTATATTAGGTAACAAATTTTTCAAGCAAACAAGCACAAAGATATGTTATGAACAAAATTGCCTTATTTTAGCCGGCCTGGAAATTCCTTTTCTTGATAAAAATTTACAATTTTTAGTAGATGACGAGTACGACTACAAACCAGAGTACTCGCTACGTAATACGTTACAGAAAGTCGTGTCGGAGAGGCTTTCTCAAGACGAAACGAAATTGGGAGGATATTCGGTGTATTCGAGAAATAAAGACACATTTATAGATGGCCATCAAGAATTGAGAGGCATCTTAAGAGACAGTGTTCGAGGAACGGACTCCATTGAAACCGACGGCATAAAGATACAACAAGAGGGCGGAGCCCACAGCTGCGTGTACACACAACGGGCACAGGTAGCAACCGCCGAACCCCTACCACGTCGCGAGAAAAGAATGAAGAGAGATACAACAGAATTTAAGCTTGAAACTTGGGATATTGAAAATGAAATTAATTGAAAATGAACAAATAACGGGAAATTATAGCACGAAATGAGACGTGTGTGAGCAAAGATGCTCGGGAAATAATGTTGAAAATTTTGACTATACAGACGAAGTTAATGAGAAATTACACGAATCAGGAATTACAGAGAAGTCGGAATACTGTGAATTTCGCGAACCCACGCGCCAGGAGAGTGACGAGTTCCGCGCAGAGATAATTAACGAAATTAAGAGAATCGAAAGTTGCGCGTTTGCACGCCAAGAGAGCGACGCCCAAGGCGTAGGAAAAAACGATAAATTGATAATGGAAATTTTATGCGTGCTTGCATGCCAGGAGAGCGATGTACAAGGTGCAGGGATAATAGAAAAATTCCGCGCTCTTACATGCTAAGAAAGTGCTGTAGAAAGCGCGAGAGAAGTGAATGAATCTAAAGTGGAATTTTGTGCGCTTACACGCCGAGAGAGCGTTGGTGAAGGCACGACAAATATTGAAGAATCTAATGAAATTAATAATATTACTGTTATATGTCAAGAAAATGATGCTAATGTTGGAAGCGAAACGAGTACGGAAGAGTCAGATGAAGAATTTATGAAAATTTCAACAGTCAAGAAAGACGAATTCGAAACGAGTAAATTAAATGAGGGAATAGACAAAGAAATTGTTGATAATGAGTTAAATGAATATATAGTGTTGCAATCGGAATATGACGACGAGAATATGATCTAGCGACGAGGGAGGAATTTATCTTACTGAATCAGACAGCAAAAGGGAGAAAAAGGAGTCTTTTTGTAATAGAGACGGAAGTCTACCTGTCCCCACGAACAAGCGAGACCATAAGCCGCCTTTGAGTGAAGAAACATCGAAGGAAAATCTACAAATGCCAGAAAACCCTAATATCACGCTTAAATCGGCAATAAAAATTCGAAGTAACGAGAAAACTAAAAGAAAAGTCCAATTTCGTGATGAGAAATTATGGGAAGTTCGTGAATTTGAGTCAAGTTTATTAGATACTAATGGTGAAGAGAATGACGCAGTGCAAGCTAATAAATGTAAGAATGCAATCGTTTCTAATAAACGAAAAAATAACGATATATCTAAGAGTTCACTCCGAAAGAAGTTTAAGTCAAAATCTAGATTGAGAATGCACCCATCATGTCTTGATAAAACGAAAGCCACTGTTTTAGCAAGAAAATACGTCGAAGAAATAACCCCCTTAAGCAATAATTACGAAGATTATATGGATGTTTTCATAAGAGCCTAATCTGAAAGAGTCAAAAATTCGTCCTCTGATAAAACCGAAAAATTTAATTTTAATAAAATGAATAAGTACTAAACGAGATAACGATTACGAAAAATAAACCTTTATCGGAAAGTTCTGAACAATAATATTTACAAGAATGCGGAAAAATATAAAGATTGCTGGAGAATTCTCAAGGTTCATACATAAAGCCAGATGACGAAGCGAGAGAACTATGTGTTATAAACAGTACGCCGATCCGTGAATACGGGTATATACATAAGGGAGTCCATAAAAGCCATAAACGAATTAAACAAAGGTACTATTGGGAAAATATGAAGATTGATGTGCAAATGTACATCCGCAAATGCTTACCCTGCCAATTAAAAAAACTTGTCAAAGTAAAAACGAAAAATCTAATGGTAATTACAGTTACGCCAGTTCAACCCTTCGAAAAGATAGCTCTCGATATAGTCGGACCGTTCCCTAAAACTGAAGAAGGACATGATAACATACTAACTATACAATGCTGCTTAACTAAATATTCACTCGCGATCGCGCTTAAAGATGCGACAGCCCGATCGGTAGCTGATGCTCTAATTAAACGCTTTATATATACATTCGGCGCTCCTATTGCAATTCTCACCGATCAAGGAACGAATTTCTTAAGTAATTTAATGAAACGCGTAGCAAAACGATTCCGGATCACGCAGTTTAAAACGACAGCCTTAGTCGAACGGCTCCCTTGAAAGAAGTCACTATTTATTGAGTGACTATCTAAAACAATCCATTTCGCAAGATGCGCAGTGGGATCAGTGGTTAGAAATGGCTGCCTTTTCATATAATACGTCCGTGCACGAGGCTACACAACATACGCGCCGTATGAACTAGTATTTGGGAGATTAGCGCGCTCCCCGTCGAGCGGCCCGCTCGAAGCCGAAGATAAACTTCCGATGTATTCTGATTATATTATCGAATTAACGACAAGACTAAATAATATTCAAGAAATTGCGCGAGAAAAATTGACTGCTGCCAAATGGCGTGCAAAATATTACTATGATCGAAGTGCGAATCCGCAAAACTTTAAAGTTGGCGATTACATTTGGCTTTTAAAAGGCGGAAAAATTCACAAGCTAAAAGATCAATATGAAGGCCCTTATTCGGTAGTTGATATACTACGGAACGGCAACATTAAAATACAGATAAGCTAAAACAAATACAAGGTAGTGCACGTGAATAGAGTGCGACTATCATACATTGAGCCTCCCACGGAAGACTAATATTAAAACAAACCGTAACTAGAAATAGAGAAAAATAGTTTGCAAAGATTCCATTCAAGTCAAATAACCATTATACTAAAATCCAGAATGGACAAAATTATAAAAATTAGTAAATTGCCATATTAAATCACTTAGTAACGGATTAGAGGTTTTTACGACAAATCATTGAAATACGGAAAACACATGCAAGTAAAGAAAGAAACGTCGTTACCTAAGCAGCCACTGCTATAGAGCCACACGTGAGAGGGCGGAGCGAACAGTCGCCATGAGTAAGAGTATTTTCCATAAGCTATATCAAGAAAATGGTATATAAAGGTAAAGGAAAATAGGGAAAGCTTACTATACGCTACTACTAAATTACATATAAAAAGTAAATTCATATACTCGCGAGAGTACGTTCGAGTACTAGTATCACAATGGAGACTCTCACGGACAGTGACTTTGACATCGATGAAGTTCCAGAATTGCAGAAGGGAAGACTTTATAGTGCGTGGGACTTCAGCGACATCACCGATCGAGCAATCGACCGAGAGATAGAAGAGAAAGTTCTTGAAAGTGATTTTGTAGAAGAAGGTATAGATGGCGTCGCCTTATACTGGGCATATTCTGACGAAGCAATCATTACTCACTCTCTACGCCATCGGATAGATTCCCGACTCAAGTCCTTGAGTCCAAGACCCTGAGACAGAACAATGAGGAAATGCAACACGCTTTTCACCCAATACCAAAAGAGAAGAATATAAGAGTATACGAATTTGAGAAGACGCTTGCAATAAGAGACCAGGTAATCATCGAATTTTACAGAGCTTCAGAGGAGAATTACATTTTCAGAAAGCGAACAGAGGAAAAGGGTTTAGAAACCAGAAAAATCACCGGAAATGCTATAACTGCCGTGAGATGATCCCAGTTCAAAGACTCTGTATCATTTGTAATCATCTAAACACAAAATACAATGGCAGGAATATTTTCGAGTTGTCGATGGGATGTAACGCCGAAGAACACCAAACATCGCTCCTTCAAGATCAATGTGGCGACTGCACATTAATAAGAAAATTGAGAATGGAGAGGAACAATTCTGGAAGCATAAAATTCCAGAGAAAAGTAAAATTATGTAAAATTCGATAAAAGTTATAAAAATGCAATTCTGATCAATACATAATAATATAAAAGAAAAGAAAAATTGTTGCCGTTGTATAATTATTATTCTTAACCTATTGCTATAGCAGCATCCCGATCCCGCCAAATTTTATTAACAATTATAAAATGCTCGAAAATTCTCAATTCTAAGTCAAAGATTCGTTAAATTCGTTATTCAATATTACAAATCACGATTTCAGTTCAAAGAAATTACGATAACTTGTTTAGTATATAACGATTAATTGTTGATAAAGTTTCGATAAATTGCTAAAGTAAAAACTCTAAGTAAATTAAGCAAAGACACGACCATTACTAAAGCAGCCACTACCGTGTAGGAGAGGGAAAGCGAGGAGACTCAAATGGCCCGCCTCCTGAATTCAAAATTCCAAGAGAGGAAAAACTCAAAAGGTATACGTCATTCTTCGGCCAGCCGCATAGTCGACAACAAGTCACCCTCACACCACTGCAAGACCATTACAGCTAAGATGGCCAATCACATCAACGGCAAAGACCAACCGCGAGACAAATTCAATGACGCGATGGTGCGCTGGGCAGCACATAAAGAACAAAGGAAGAGGAAGAACGAAGAATTAAACTATCTGGCCAAAGGAAGAGAGGGCCCAGAGAATAAAAGGATTAAGCCATATCGCTAGAATGAACTTGCAGCAATTATCGAGATAGCCTGTGAAAATAGTGCTGCGATGAGGACAGCGGCCTACGACGAGTGGGACAAGAGAAGATATACAAAAGCAATTGAAAGAGAGTATCTTAGAGACAACAATGACAGAAACCAACATCCCGACTACCCCCGGGACACGACCAACTATGACTTGCTGCTCGACAATGAAGAATACCAAGGTGACAATGAAATGGAAAGATAAACACAAAATTATGTCAACAGAGAGAGAGAGAGAGAGAGAGAGAGAGAGAGAGAGAGAGAGAGAGA
>QLYP01001109.1:205-25244 GCA_016647725.1 Nasonia giraulti
ATATATAATATTAAAAATTGACTCCTTTTTCGAGTATAACACACAATCAGGGTACTTGGAGAACGTGTCTCATACATATTTAAAAGATAACCATACTATCCCAATACTAACCTCGGGGTGGTACCGATCTCGGGATGTTACCGAGTTGCTTAAGTGAAACTCATAAATATTAAAAAATAACCATACTACCCCAACACCAACCTCGGGTGGTACCGATCTCGGGGTTACCGAGTTGCTTAACCCAATAACCCAAGTAAAGATGATGGGTGAGTCAACTCAACAACCCAAATGAAAATAATAGGATGCGAAGATTATCGGGTTAAGTGGTTATCGATTACCGTGGGATAACCGACATTATTGATAAAATTGTCATACAAATAACGAATCCTGTTGGCGAGTCTTCGTGCCGCCTGATTCGTGTCAGGCAGACTGCGCATCTCTGCTGCCATATAGCGCCTTTTCTTCGTGACGCGCACTTGCTCGTCGAAGCTCGCGTTCTCCTGCACTCTGTCGCAGACCAAAGTTGGGAAAGCAGCGTTTGCCTTGCGGTTAAATAAAGGGAGTTTATAATAAATGCAGTGTCCGTTTTCTTTCTCGCGTCCATCTACCTTCCACCTCAAAAGATTCACTCTAACAGGTTGTGGGCCAGCTCGCTGGAAGAGAGGAAGGACCAAGAAGAAGTTGCAGAGTTTTTCTCTCTTTGTTCAGAGGAAAACGAACTAGACGCATCAAAGGCTTATAGAAAAAATTTTAGAAGAAAACGTAAGTACAAGCTTTTGTAAGGTGTATTCAGAGTAGGGATCAGAATCAGTAAAAGAATAGTTTTTTACTTTCCTCGGTTTCGGGAGTGTGTTGTGCTGTGTTACCGTATCGAATATAAAATTCAGAGTTGCATAAATAATAGTAGATAAAAGACAGTGCGGTGTCTTAATAATTAGAGAATAAAATAGAAGGAAAGAATTTCAAAAGTCTCAGAGTGAGACAAAAGCGCGCGACAATAAAACGCGCGAGCGCTCACCGGCATAAGCGTGCACGAGCCGATTCCGAGAATCGGGGGGTGGTGAGCGGCGACTAGCGACGCTGTCAGAGTCGAGCGCGCGGTTTGTTGTGCTCTCTCTTCTCATCTCTCTCTCTCTCTCTCTCTCAGAATCAAAACAGACTCAGAATCAAGACAGACTCCGTGGCGTACGCGCACGGATTTTTCTCGATAATTCTTTTTCCAGTCGGTTTTCAAAATAAATGGTCTAATCAGAATAAAAATCAGACGTAACGAATAAAAATAATTCCATTTACATTGTTCTCGCTCTCATTCAGAATATCAGAGTTATTCGAGTAAATAAAACAGTTTTAAAAATTTTGTTGACTGATCTTTGTTCAGATGCACTCGAATAAATTTTGAAAACACTCCTTGATAGAAATTTCAATGAAACGGCGGTGCAGTGAATTTGAATTTCTATAAAATTTAAAATTATCAAAAGATTACACTAGCTCTTTCGTGTTTTTCTTGGGCTATTCACATACGCGTGTGCGATCGCCTCCTCGCAAATTATTGACTTAGCCTTCGCTGAGGTTGCTGGTATATATCGCTACCTTCTAATTCTGAAGTTGAGAGATTCTTGTTCATTGGTTCGAAATACCTAGTCGTGTACGTGTCATTAAAATCTACGTATTTACTCTTGGTCTTTACTGATGGTGGTGCATCTTCTTTCGACCGTATAAATTCTGATGTTCCTAAACGGGTACTACACGCTGGGGGCTCTCTCTGAACGCTGTTAGCTATACGTAATTTCTTTATATATTCGCACGCCTCATCTCGTATTTCCTTATACTGTGTGATTTCGTCGTCTTTCTTTAGTAGGTCGTCGACGACTTTTTTCGGTAATTTATACGTGCAGCCGTCGCTGGCTAAATACATCAGGAAATCGACGTTCGATGTTCTCTCTTGTTCATCCGCTAATTCTGGGGAATTCGCGTCTATTCTTATTTGATCCGGATTTCCGAGGCTTCCCTCAACAACGTCATTCCCTACCGCGCTAGTATTATCGCACGGATTACCACCGAAAATTGTTGCTAACGGTTGTCGAACCTGTTTTCTATGTAGCGGTTGACCGAACCCTATTGTTACTGGTTCCAACCAGCTGAATTCGTTTTCGACCCCGCTTGGATTGCTGCAATCCGCAGGCTGATACGCCTGTTGCTCCTGACTTTCGGCATCAGGATTGCTGATTGCATTTCATTGGTGCAAAATTCTTAGATTTATTTGATTCGCGTTCCGCTCTTCTCCTTCAAATATGCCGCTGACTTCTTGAGGGATATAGTTCGTTATGTACGACGCGCCGTGTCGCCCGCGACCTAAATAACTCCTCCGAATTTAACAAGGTTAGCGACGGACAGAAGTCTTCTGGCGCGTAGTCACCTGCTAGGCACCTAAACAATCGACGCATTCTGTCTTCATCAGCCCCCCTATCCTGCAAACCTAAGAAATCTAACGCTTGACCTAACGTATTCGTGTCCATCGATCTTACGTGGTCTTGTATCGCTACATGCGATCTGCTTAAGTCTATGTACGAGCCAGTTAAAGACATTGTGCTCGTTGAGTATTCTGACATTTAATAGAAGCAGAGCCGAGCCAAATTCAGCACAACCAAAAAAAAAAACTCAGGATTCAACAATCGAAGTTACTCTCGAAGTGAATTTAATAATTAGTTGTCGACACTGGAACACTGGTAAACTTATACTTGGTAAAACATTGGCAAGAAAAAGTATTAAAATAAATATTAAAATTTTAAGTGAATGATTTTTTTTGCTATAGTATTTGGATATTTTTTGGGAAAGCTGGTTTCAACTTTAGTTTTATCTTTGCATTTATAGCAAAACAAATATATATTATAGATTTTACTACTTTTTCTTGCCAAGGTTTTTACTTTTGAAAAAAGTTTTTTTTTAGGAAGTGAGGAGATACGTATTGTTGTAATATAGTAAGTATTATAATCTTGATTATAAGTACCAAAACGGTACTCGTCGCGTCATCTATTGGTTCGCGACGATTTCGTGCAGTCAGACGAGCTCATGCGAGAGCAAGTGAACTGCGCATGCCTCGCTTGTACAATCTAAGCGCCGACTATGCTGTATACTCTGTACTCGCTCTCTTGCCTGAAAGACTCCGATGTGATCGGACGTGCCGACTACTGGGCTCTCAAGCCAGACTTAATATTACAATACACTATTATTATTAACCTCGGTGTTGTTATTGATCCAACCTTTCCAACATGGTAGCAGAGCATTGGAATCTCTTTTTCAATTCTACATCAACCTTCGGGGAAATGTAAAATTGAGAGGGGTTAAAAAGTGAGGTTAGAAGAAAAGCCACGTGGAAAAGAAGTTAACGGGTATTGTTAACAAAGTGAATTGCACAGTGAAAAAATGAGCAGTGAAATAAAAGGAGAAAATTCCTCGATAAAAATTATAAGCTTGTAAAGCATGAAAATTCGAATTTTGTGTTGAAACGTCTGTCAAAAAAAAAAGAAAATTTCAAGTGAAGATTAACCAGTCCAGAAAAGGTTAAAGTCAAAAAATATATACTCAGTGACGAAGATAATGTTGTCAGGTACTAAATGAAAAGAAGATTTTCAAAAATTAACAAAGATTATCTAGATATATAGAAATCGATTGGTTGTTAGATAGTGGTTGCACAGATCAGATTATAAAAAATGATAAATTCTTTGATAAATGTGTAGATTTGAAAAATCCTGTTGATGTAAAATTACCAGACGGTAAAATGTTAAAGGCTACCAAAATAGGTACTGTTAAAACTTATTTTAAAAATTATTATAATCAAAAATATGTTGATATAAAAAATGTTTATTACGTTGAAGGAATTAAACAAAATTTGACGAGTCTTGCAAAAATAACTGAAAATTATACAGTATTAGCAAATAAAGATATTGCAAAAATTTTTAATAAATCTAGAGAGTTAATAGCCGTAGCATACAAAAAGGAAAATTTGTTTTATATGAAAAGTTATGTATTAGAAAAGAAAAATAAATCCATGTATGTAAATTCAATAAAACTAACTGACAAAGAAAAATGGCATAGGGCATTAGGCCATGTAAATTTTCAATATTTAAATAAATTAGTAACTGATAGATTAGTTGAAGGACTGCCAGAAAAAATCGAAAATGTCGAAATGAAATGCGCAAATTGTATAGAGAATGGCAAATGTACCTTTTGATAATAACAAAACAAAAACTACTGAAATTCTAGAATTGATCCATACTGATTTGAATGGTCCACATAATACTACTACTGGTTATGGTGGAGAAAAATATTTCTTAACATTTGTTGATGATTATAGTAAGTGCACTAGAATCTTTTGTATTAAAAGTAAATCAGAGACTGCAAATTGTTTAAAAGAATTTGTAAATTTAGTAGAAAATAAATTTAATAAAAAGGTTAAAAAATTACGTTGCGATCATGGTAAAGAAAGAATATCTGAATCACGAAATCTACGATTTTGTAAAGTCTAAAGGAATTGAATTATTACCATGCCCACCATACGTCCATGAATTAAATGGAGTAGCGGAAAGATATAATAGATCCGCAATGGATATGGGTAAATGCTTAATGCGAGAAGCTAAAATTCATAGGCGCTACTGGCCCGAAATCATAAAAACGATCGCGTATTTAAAAAATCGCGCAATTGCAAATACAGCTGAAAATAAAACGCTATATGAAATATTCTTTGGTAAAAAACCTAACGTTGAGTTTAAAAATGTATGGCAGTCGAGTCTTTGTAAGAGTACCAGAAGCTTTACGAAAAAGCAAATGGGACGATAAAGCACAACTAGGCGTACTTGTAGGCTATGTTGAAAACGGTTATAGAGTTTTAGTTAACGATAAAATAATCAATGCAAGACATGTTCAAATAGAGATTCGGAAAATAGCGAATCTATAAATAAAGAAAACGAAATACTGGACAATGAATCCGAAATCGATGAAAATGAATATGATGTAAATTCAAATAAACGAAACACTCTTATCTCTACTCAGACCTTCGGGGAAAGTAGAGATAATGAACCAAATCTTGACGTTGTTAAAAACGCAAACGAAAATGCAGAAAATTTAACTGTAAAAAGAACGTCCAATAGAAAGAAAAGTCCTATAAGTAGATATGGTAATCCTGTAACTCATTTCATTTATGTAAACCATATTGATGCAAATGTACCGAATACATTTGAGGGGGCGATAAACTCCAGCGAATATAAAAATTGGAAAATTGCTATGGACTCTGAAATAAATAGCTTAAATAAAAACAATACGTGGCAAATTGTTGAAAGACCAAATAATAAAAAAGTTATTGATGTAAAATGGGTCTACAAAAAGAAAAATAATAATGTTTATAAAGCTAGATTAGTTGTAAGAGGTTTCAGCAAAGAGAATACATTGAAAATGTTTATTCTCCAGTAGGTAAAATGGAAACTTTGAAAATTCTACTGTCATATGGTTGTAAAAATAACTTGTTTATTGAACAAATGGATATTGAGACAGCATTCTTAAATGGTCATGTAAAATCAGAAATATACATAAATCAACCGAAAGGTTATGAAACAGATGACAATAAAGTTTACAAATTGCAAAAAGCACTCAATAGTCAATCAGACTGAAGCTTTAATCATAGAATCCCCTACTTTTATCGTAATTTCTTATTCTTCTTCGGTACATATGCGTAACTCATGCGTATCATTGGGAAAAACAGAGGTACGGAAACGAAATTCATCCTCGGTCGACTGTTTTAAATCCGACAAAAGATAGCCATGAGAAGAAGGGATGAACGCATTAGTCCCTACCGCTTCTTGAATGGCTTCGCACTAATTCCAGAAGGCTCTACTTTGAGGCCATT
This sequence comes from Nasonia giraulti, assembly GCA_016647725.1. NCBI lineage: Eukaryota > Metazoa > Arthropoda > Insecta > Hymenoptera > Pteromalidae > Nasonia > Nasonia giraulti. Next base: position 6,105 of record QLYP01001109.1, read on the forward strand.
CTACTCTACAAAGTAATTCGGATCGGTGAACCCTCGTATCTGGCCTCATTTTTCAGCAAACATAAGCCGAGACCCTCCAGTAGGGGAGTTCCTCTGGAGCTGAGCATCCCTACCGCGAGCACTGAAAGCGGAGCTAGGGCCTTCCAGGTCCAGGGAGCTCGGTTCTGGGACTCTCTCCCTTCTACTCTGCGAAGCTTACCATCACTCGCCTCCTTCGTAGCGACTCTGGGCCCTCTAGTGCTGCTTCTTTCTTTTTGTTTTTTATTCTAATTAGACTCAGTCTTTGGCCGTAACCTAGTTTAGTATTACAGCAATGACGTAGCCATAAATCTTGTGCAATATTTTTATTTTTCCCAACGGAGGTGTTGTCACTCTTTTAGTGCTTTAAATGTTTTAATTGAACTATAATATTAAATTGATATACTTTTGATAACTACCTGACTACTGTGATAAGGCATTGTGATATCTGCGTGTATTTTTCTGCGTTTTTTATTTATTAGTGTACTCTATGTGTATTCGTTATATTATGTAATAATTGTATGTATCTTACTATTTTGCCGTGAAGGCGAATAAAGCTCTGTCTGTCTCTCTCTCTCTCTCTCTCTCTCTCTCTCTCTCTCAGTTTTTGAGTAAAAACGATGGCAACAAATTGCGCTTTATGATTTATAATAAAAGAACAACAAAAGATAATAAATTTTGTGCGGTGTAAAGATAGGTAATATAATTCTCTTAAATGTTCATATTAGGCAATTTACTTATTTTTTTCAATAACTTTATCAGATAAAACTAACTCCTAAAAGTAAAAATCGATATAATAAAAACGAGTTAAAAATGTAAAAACGGGCTATTTAACGTGTTGCAGTGTTACGGTGAAAGTGCAATGAAAAAGTGACGGGCCCTGGGCTTTAACTGAGATACTCTGGCTTACAAGGCAGACGTTCTATCGTCGCGCCACGGCCGTCACCAACATTGCACTTTTCTACTCGCTCTCTTATAGTAATTAGACACCTGTGACGTGTATCCAAACCTAACAACAGTAGAAAAAAAAATGAAACTTGGTGGCTTAAAATTTACTTAGTAGAAGCTCAAATACAGGCGTATACATACACAGACGCACACATACATTCATCCATACGGACATTTTCCAACACTATTTTTCGGTTTAAAATGCATCAGAACACACTTTCAACATGTTTTTAGACGAACTCCAGAAATCACTATTACAAAGCTTTGTTAGGAAGAAAACAATCATGCTATATAATTTTGCTATAATGCAAAACTAACTAAGTAAAATTTTCAATACTATTATAAATAATTTTAATAATTATAGAATGTAAGCGCCGGTAGAAGTGAGATTAATCACTCTAGTCGTCTATTATAATAAGATGGTCAATATTTATTTTTCTAAATTTTTATATTGTAAATAAACTAAGTGAGAGAGACATTTTATTGAAATAATACTAACTTGTGCAAGAATACTGAGTAGAATTATTTGCTTTAAATATAATGTTTTCCCACTTAGATTCGGTCCAGTTACGATGTGGAAATTGTACGGGACTGATGCAATCTAAAACAAAGTCAATATCATATTTGTAAAAAGTATGTACATTTTTTTACAAGTAGCTTATTACTCCTTAAGAAAGGGTTGTTTTAGCTATGGTTAAGCATTGTTTCTAAACATTTTCTAGTAAAACATATTTAAAACACTAGTTTTAATGCCAAGAACCTTTTATACATAGTTAATTTACATTAAAATCTATCATTGCTATATCTTCAAGATTACTTCATCAGCGATTTATAATAGCACGTTTCGATACTAGTGCAAGACTTTGAATTTAGTCTTGCATACGTTTGCGCACAAGTAAAGAGAGTGCAAAAGTGTGTCGCAATTTGAATCAAATCAAACAAGTATAAGTCGCATTCAAACTCAAAGATGTGATGTAAATTAATATCTGCAAGATAGTGTGCAATGGATATGAATAATATGAATAATCCGGGTGCTGAGGAACTACCCAGAAAAAAAGAGAAAAATCTATACAAGCAGTATGTGAGAAACCGCAATTGTGAAATTTTTATATCAACATCAGGATCCGAAAACAAAAATGATGTGAAGAGATCTGTGCATAAATTTCTGCAGAGTTTTCTGCACAAATAGCTGCACATATCTATTGTGTAATGCTTTTAATATATTGAAAACAAGTAAGGTTAGTTATTGTAAAGTGGATTGTAAATTGTAAATCAATCGATACCCTTACCACTAGAATGCAGCGTAGAATAAGATTTTCCCAACACGCGCATGAAATGGGCCTTTTTTCATGCCTAAAAGTAGCGTAGAAAATCGTCAATTCCAAGCGTGTTAGAAAAAGTTTGAGCTCAAGCGGGGATAAGTAGCGGGGAGAACATTTTTTTCTACCCGCTTGAGAAGTAGCAAGGAGAAAATGTTGTTCTCTCCGCTCGAGTCAATTTAACTCAAGTTGGGTTAAGTTAAGCCAAGTTATATCTACCCGTTTCTCAAATTTCTCAAATTTTTCAAATTTCTCAAATTTATCAAATTTTTTGTCCACGACTTGAAATTTACAATCTCCTACTCAATTTGCGCAGCGCTTTCGGCAAATGACACATAAGTCACGCGCGCTGAAATCTCGAGGAGCTGCCAAAGAAGACACCGCGCAAGTCGGCTCTAAATGCATAAAGGAGCTTCTGCAGATAAAAAAAATTAAATCAGAGGCGAGTTTGACAGGAGAGGAGCACAAGGGGACTAGAAGCCTGTCTACACTACAACTGCTTGTTCATGCGCAGCAGTTAACACATTTTTAAATAATCTGGTTTTAAATCTCGTTCGAAGTTTTCAAATACAGAAGGAAAAAATTCTGACAATTTTCAATATTTTTATAAGAGACAACAATTTTGTTAGTTAAAAAATGGCAGATGATGAAGAAAAAATTGACCATATTACGAAAAAATTTTAATGTGATCAAGAAAGTCTTCCATCAAGCACTGAAAAAGGATCAAAGTTGGATATAATAGATGCAGAAATCCATTGCGAACAACAGAAAGATGCAAAACAATTAATTTACGAAAACCTTCGTTAGCTGTTGTAGAAGCATTTAATGATAAACCCCAAATTAATCCGATATTAACAACATCAGACATATTATGTCATAAATGTAAAACTAAAGTAGAAGAAATGTGTCAGTTATCACAACAAACTAGTCCTCAAAGTAAGTCTTTCAAAAAATAATCCATCAACAATACAACTCTGAAAAATATTTAAATTCTTGTTTTTTTTTACATAGCTGTTAGTCAAGATATACTTTCGGAACATATAGATAATTTACTACTATTACGACAGTGAAGCTAATACGTATATTCTGCCTGGCATTAAAGACTGCATTACATGCAAAGATTTAGAAGGAAACCGAGTATCTAATCTATACAAAAACGTCTCATGCTTTGCACTATCAAGGAGTTGTATGTTTCATTTAAAAATGATTATCCAGACCTTGCCGTAGGTTTTTCTACTTTTGCTAAATTTAGACCAAAATACTGTCTGATTTCTGGAAGTAGCGGAACTCATTCAGTTTGTGTTTGCTCAATCCATCAAAATGTCAAATTAATGTTATCAGGTATAAATTTATAAAACTATTTATAAAGCTATTTTATGTTAAATAATCAATTATTTAAATTTTTTAGGTTGTTCTTTATCTCAACTAACGCAAAATTCTGAATTTAAATTCAAAGATTATAAAGATGTGTTAGCGTATATTGTATGTAATAATAATACTGATGAACAATCTGAAAAATGTTATTTAGGCGAGTGTAAAGATTGTCCAGGCATTGAAAAATTAAATAGTTACATAACTAAAACATTTTATGACAATGATATTGAAGAAATCAGTTATTCACAATGGATTTCTACTCCAATCACCACATTAAAAAACATTAATGATCATGTCTCAGATTTTATTCCTTATTTTTGTGAACAAATAGAAAAATTATTGCCCCATGCATTCATTGCCAAACAACAATCTAAATACTTAAAGGATTTAAAAAACACATTACCAGAGGATGAAATTATTATTAATTTAGATTTTGCTGAGAATTATGCTTTCGTTGTGCAGGATGCACCTCCTGACTTTCATTGGAATAATAATCAATCCACTGTATTTGTTGCTTTCATATACTGCAAAAGTGAAGGAAAAGTCGAAGGACAAGGATTCGTAGTTATTTCTGATAATTTGATTAATGACCCGTAGCAGTCTATACTTATCAACAGCTATTGGTAGAATATTTGAAGCATAATTTTTCAGTAAAAAAGATTCACTACTTTAGCGATGGTGCCCCCCAACAATTTAAAAATTATAAGAATTTATTAAATATTTATTACCACAATGATGATTTTGGAATAGAAGCAATTTGGAATTTCTTTTCTACAGCGCATGGTAAGGGTGCATGTGATGGTGTAGGAGGCTCAGTTAAAAGAACTGCTGCGAAAGCCAGTTTGCGATTACCAGCTGAAAAACAAATTTTAACTGCAGATTCCTTATATAATTGGCTAAAAATTGAAGGTAACTACAAAAATGTAGAAATCAGGTTTTCTGCTACGAAAGACTATGATAAAAATGTAAGAAAATTAAACAATGGTTTTAAAAATAAAAGCCGTATAAAAGATTTATAAAAACAACATTACATTAAACCATTAAAATCTGGAATAATACGGTAATAATAAGGTAATTTCAAGCAGTGAAAGAAGCAATGAAACGAAAATTATTGATAAGATTTAATTAACATATAGTTAATGTACAAATTTATAGTAAATAAATGATTTATATTTTCTGTATTATTGCTGTACATTAATCGAGATCACAAACTATATATTTTTACCTGAAAACATGGAGTTTGTGTGTATAAAAAAGATAAGTTTTATAAACGTAACACATAAGTATACACAGTTAATTTCAAATATTATTTTTTTATAATTAAATTAATATTGTTTAAGGGAACAAACCACTTTTAAACCCTGAAAAAAAGATTTATTATAAAGATTTATTATAAAGCCCCTTAATGTGGTATATTTACTTATACCTTCTTTGGATGATACAGATTTTATCACTTATAAACAAAAAAACGTATTTTATTAATTTTGACAAAAACTGTAAAAAGAGGTTAATTTATCTTAACTGATGATAAAACTGTGTACTTATCTTTTTGGTGTCACTGCTAAGTCTTGAAACTTAAATTTGCAGAAAATTCCCATATAACCTCCAAATGTCATCTAGCTGGTTAGTGTTGCCATGCTCAACTGAAAAAAAGATAAAATAAATTAATATTTCAATTTTATAATAATAAATTGAAACAATACAGAGAAGAATACTTATCTTTTTTTTTTTGAAAAGCCCTTTTTTTCCACGAACCATCACCAGAAATGTTCAATCCAGGGCTCTAGTCTCTGTAGAGGCTTTTTCTTCAGTCACTGCAGTTTTCATGAAGTCCTTGGCCACTTTTTCAGATACTTCAGTGAATTGTTCGCTGATCACATCATATGCAGACTAAGCCATGGATTTAAAGCAGTCCATCAACCCACAAAATGTTGATAGACCAACGTGCCCGAGTCCAAAAGCACGAAAGGCAACCACTGCTCTTCTGTTGTTCTCACAAGCTTGGTTCTTGACATCAACTTTCTTGCATGAGTTGATAGCTGCTAATTAACCACACTCAATGCACACTACTTGAATCTTGAATTCATATCCTTGAGCCCTGGAGTCGCCAAGATAGACTTTGGCATGGCATTGGCGACAAAACAAAAGTTCCTTGAGCTCAGGAAATAGAATGTTGATATTAATTAATCTATTACTGACCTCAGAGGTTCCTTGCACTGTTGGAGTTTGAATTTTTTTCGATGATGTTGAAAGTTTTGACTTGTTGCTTGGTTGATCCTCGAGTACTATTCCCTATTGAAAAAAAATACATATTTTTTGCATGTATATTTAGTACGTACTAAAAAAATGTAATTTGCCTGGTAATACGTATTAAAAAAATATGTACTGGATGTATGGATAAATATTTATTTAGATAATTGATAATAAAATATGCACATTAATTATGAATTATTTAAATCAATATTTATCTATAAATATTTTTATCCGCAAACATCATTAAAATATTTGTTTATATGTAAATAAAAAAATAATTCACGTATTACCAGGCAAATTACATGTTTTTAGTACGTACTAAAGATACATACAAAAAATATGTATTTATTCTTAACAAGCTTAATATAACCGTGTACTCAGATCTCGACGATAAGCATATATGCACCATCACCTCACATAATAATGCATAACTAATAAAGGTTTAGATAACATTATATCTTGTTTCTTAAGTAAATTTTCTCTGGCCAAATCAGATCCAAGATGGAGTCATCGAGCGCGGGCTGGGTGACTTCACAGTCAGCAATTTTCTATAAATGTCATCCAAAAGTGGAAGTAAAAACGGTTATTTGTATAATATGTGAGGATGCTTTTCATACTAGTGATTCTGCTAAAATAGATGGGGCAGTAAAAATCAGTGGAGTTCTAGGATTATGTCCGGAACATAACCAAGTAGACCTAAAGTAGTTAGGCTGTAGGCATACCAGATTATAGGCATACTGGATCACCCGGGGTGATTTGGTACGCCGGCCCGTGTATAAGCATAGGGCCTACCTCCTCCAGCCCCTCTCCCTTCTCTTGAGTGATTTTGTATGCCTATAGGATACTGCATCACTCATCTGTGTATAAGATCCCCTCTTCACGAGATCCGAGTCTCCCTTCCCTCTCGATCGCTAGTATACTGAGAGCAGAGGCTCTCTCTCGCTCGCTGGTATACTGAGAGCAGCGGCTCTTTCTCTCGCTCGCTTAGATTCGAGAGATATGACCTGCTGGTGTTGGGAATGCGAGGGTGTCAGCTATGTTTTGCCAGGGAAAGATAATTTTTAGATTTATGATGCAGCAGATTAAAGACTGAGCGCGTGTGAAAATTCAAAGCGCTGGATGCAAAGCATGTACAGCTGTGTTAGCGAGGGAAAATTTTGAATCGCTGAAGCCATTTCGGTATGCAATTTGCCAATTACAAAAATTCTTTTTGCATCATTTAAATTTTCATGAAGAATGTTTCTAATTTCACAGTAGTCCGTGATAATGGTGACTGAGCCAAGTATTTTCTTTTTGCAATTCGGTAGTAAAATTATGGGATCACTGATACTTTTCTCATTGAAAGTACTGAATGCAACTTCCTTTGTTTGAAATGATTGAGGAATTTTTGAAATAAATAATGCGTAAGTTTATTTATTTTTTTTTAAATTTCATGTTTATTTATTCATTAGTTTTTTGTCTGTTTTATATATTGAATGATGGAATAAATTAACGACTTTTACATTGTGTACTGTGTATTCCATCTTAATTGCTTAAATTAGTTTTTTCACATCGCCACTAATGGGATGGTATTGAACAACGCGATCGTGTAAGATCAAGCAGTAACGTGAACAGTCAATGACCATGAGCGGTTGCATTGTTACAAACTCTTTCTTTGTCAGCATTGGGCGTGGTTCTTTACCATAATATGATTTTTGAAAATTTGTAAACATATCATATAGAATTGCATACTGGCCTCTTCACACGTGAAGATTCAAGTTATTGTATGGATAATATTGTGAATTTAAGAATAATCGCACGTTATTAATGTCACAATGATCGAAATGACTGGCATTGGCAGTTCTTTCATTTTTCTTCTTAGTTTGTAACCCAATAATTATAAATCGAGGTTTTTCTAATTGATTTGAAGTTTTTACCGTCCAGATATATTTATTTGTCCTGGGCAGTAGCGGATATTCAAACACTTCCCATGAACGAAAGCACATAGAGATAGGATTATCTTTTCCAATAAAATTTAATAGCTGAATTTTTTGTTTGTCAGATGCGGTGACGTTTGGCATGAGCCACTCTATCTTTGATATTTTTATACGAAAATCTTCATAAGTAGCAACATTATTTGCTACAATGCCTTCCTGAAATAACTTCCTGCATTCAAATCATTTCTCGATCTTGTCAAAATAAGTTCATGCTTTACATTAACTACAATTTTTTTATAATCTTCTGCAAAGCCAAATGTATGACTCAGAGGAATAGAAATATCAAAATAGACATTATGTAGTAAAGTTTCTACAGCATCTTTATTGCCAAGCCAGCCTGCATTTTCCATTATGTAGCCTTGGTTTAAATCATATGAAACCAATCCTTTCATGAGACTGTTTAAACCAACATTTTTTCTTTTATCTATTTCTATTCCATTAATTTCATAGCGGATTTCATCAAACAGATGACACATCCCATTATTGACGAAATTTGTTTTAGTTAATAGCGATCCATCTGATTGTAGTAAAGTTCCGCATATATGAATTGAACTACGTGAAGGTAAGAGACAAAGATCTTGATGTTGGATTGAAATGCGAATTTCATCGCTGTTATCAAAGCTGGCTGATGAGTATGGTTTATGTGGGATTTTTGAGGAAGCAGCAGAGAATTATGCAAGTAAATTTTTTTAGCGCACTTTTAGGCCTAGACTTGTGAGGAAATGAATGCTCTTCCGTGTTAATGGTTTGACCTTCTTCGGTCGACTGATTAGTGTTTGACATGCTGGCTGATTTATATACACTCCTTTAGAATTATAAACTATGCCCATTATGTTGATTTAATGTGAAGTCTAATAGTAATTTCTTCTCCTCGGAAATTCACTAAATTTCCATCTTGATCAACGATGCAACTTCTAGAGTTTTATATCCTGGGGGAACTCTTGGAAAAAACTCGTGAATTGTATGTACTTTTTTGCTGTTGATGTAAGCACCTATGGTGATATTACACTCGACTCTCAGTGCGTTAATTCTCAATATTTTTACGGGAAAATCAGAGCTGTGATGAAGATTCCCTTCAAGAATTTTCGGTGTAAATCCAAGAAGATGACCTATTGAATCGCGTCCAATGAATGGCTGCAATAAATTTCACTCCTAAGAGTATTATTGTTGGCTTTTACAGTGAATTCAATCCCTTTTGACTTTAATAATCCATGTAAAAAATTATTTATAGCGTCAATCTCGTAACTGCCAGTGGGTATAGTTATGATATCACCATTTACATGAAGTTTATTATTTAAAAAGTCAATATTTGGAATTGAGTTAAATGTTAAAAGTTCTATTAAACCAAGAACAAAACTTTTATGATGAGGTAATTGAATCGAAGGAAAATATTGAGCTTCCAACACTGAAGATTTCTCCGTTAATGTTAGAGTGAAACTGTCTTCCATAACTGATTGTTCACAAATGATGGATATTCACGAGTGAACTCTGCTTTTATAGATTTCCTGTTAAAAATTGGAGACAAAGATGCCCGCAAATGAATGTATCAAAAGTCTGATATCTCTTATAGTTATATTTTACTTCTTTTACATTAAAATATCTCATAAGATCAATGTGCGGTTTCAGATCTCCAAAACTGTCAAAGTAAATCACTTCAGTATCTCGTTTTTGGTAGCACACCCAGTGAGTACCTTTATTTTGATAACCGTCCAAATTGACCACAGCAGATTTATTTTTCCATGGACCATCGGAAGGCAAATTATTTCTTATGAAAACACCCCGAAAGTGTGGGATTTTGAGCAAACGAGCATATTTTACGAGATCGTAGTCGGTCAGTACACGATTTGGCAAAGTTACATCGAAGTTTTTTTTTTAGCTAGACCTCTACCGTTGTATGGCTTCATGAATAATTCCATACCACTTTTATATGGTTTAAGATACAGTCCCTTGCCTAAAGCAATAGCTTCCATTGTTTTATTATGCCTTTTGCTTTCTTGATAATTTTTTTTCTGCAGCTTTAGCATCATTTACGGCTTTGGCTATTCCAGCTGCTCCCCCTGCCAAAGCACCGGTTGCACTCAATCCCGCGAACAGCGGTATAAGGAAAGGAAGAACACCTCCGATTTTTGCTGGGAGTGGAAGAACGCGAGGAATTATGAGTTTCTTCTTACCGCCAGCTTTCTTAACAGCTTGCCGCGCACCTTTCAAAGCAGATCGAATAACTTTCTTAGAACATTTACTTGGTTTCATTGACTTTTTAGCTGCCGACACTAATTTGTTAAATTTTAATCCCATCCCAGTTTTTGCCTTTAATTTCATAATATTTGCAACCATGAAAGCAGTTGCTTTTTCAGCAAGACTAGCGTCTTTTGCATTAACGCGCTGCCAAGCCTTATTAGCGAGCCTTAAATCGGCATCTTTACGATTGGTATTTTTGTCAGCGTATTCTATATCATGCTGTTTACACGCCTCATCAAGTGGATTAATTCCAGAATCTCTTCTTTTCAACCGCTTATTCAACTTATTGTTAGTTCCAGGACCACAGTATTGATATCCGGGAACATGCATTTCAAACGGAAAGTTATTGATTACTTTATCAAGCAATCCATAGCCTTTCGGCTGTTTTTTCACCTTTTTGCTTTTGTACTCAATCATCTCTCTTTGAGTGCTGATTTACAACTGAAGATGATTATATAAAGCAAGAGTTTATATTCTAAAAACTCAATACCAAACTTGACTCTGGTGTGTAAACATGGATTTCACAGAGCAGAGCCTCAAACTCCCTGTTGCTAATTTTGATTTTGGAAATAAAAAGAAAAAGAAGCGTCATGGAGACTTACTGCCTGACAGTATACGAGCAGTATTCTGTGGACCATCTAACTGTGGAAAAACAAACAGTTTATTGGCACTAATTACACATCCCAACGGTCTTAGATTTGAAAATGTATATGTATACTCTAAATCTTTGAATCAGCCCAAATATTAATTTCTAGAAAAATTATTGAATTCCATTGACGGAGTGTCGTATCGACCATTCAGCGAGTATGAATCTGTAGTATCTTCAGATGAAGTCTTGCCAAATTCAATTATGATTTTCGATGACGTAGCATGCGAAAAACAGGATAATATAAAAGCATATTTCTGCATGGGCAGACACAAAAGTGTAGATAGCTTTTATATTTGTCAATCGTACGCTCGTATACCGAAACATCTTATAAGGGATAATATTAATTTGTTAGTAATTTATCGACAAGATGATGTAAACCTTAAGCACATCTATGATGATCATGTAAATACTGATTTAACTTTCAACGAGTTCCGCGAACTTTGTTCAAATTGTTGGAAGAAAGATATATACGAATTTGTCGTTATTGACAAAGATAGGGAAATGAATGATGGTAGATATAGAAAAGGATTCGACAGCTTTGCAATAAAAAAGGAGACGTAGATGATGATCTCTACAGTTGTATTGCAGCTAGCATCTCGTCATCATGTCTGAATTCAAAGAAGAAAAGAATATTCTCGGTGAACTTATAAGAGCACGGGATGCAATTAAAAAAAAATGCTCTTTACTCAAGCAAGAGAGAGAAAACCAGTAATTTCACCACTTGAAAAACTTGTTGATGCAAAACTCGTCAGCGTGCAGCAGCAGCAGCAGCCTACAAATCTCATTTTCAATTCAAGCTAAAGTAACAAGAAAACATCGAGAAAACGATTGCGAATTTCACGTCAACTCGAGACCGTTCTCGCTCAATACACTTTCCATATACTGCATTGATTAATAGTTTGTAAAACAGTTTCTCAAACTCATTTTTTGACTGCTTTCTCTTCTCAGTATTTAATTCAACGTAAGGTTTTAACCATGCTTTAAGCTCAAAACTTAAAATTCTATGCACCTTTTTTAATCGAAGCCCATTGTCTAATGCTTGTTTTAGAGCTCGATAATGAATGACATACCTATGTTTATCATCTAAAGTTGTTAGAAGCTTTTTCTGCTTCGAGCGGTGAACGATGCTCAGCGCAAAAAGGTAAATCTCGATGTTCATCGTGTATTTCTTCAGGATACTCTAAATCAACTTCTGCGATATATCCCACGTCCGAATCGAGTACTGCGTTGTAGAAGTTACGATTTGTCTCATAATCAATCCATTGAAATTTTCCAACGGGCAAGTGTTGAATCATTGCCCATCCATAGAGATTGTTAATGGCATAATACATAAATCTTTATTTTCTCTTGTTTGTTATATGACGACCCCATATATGGATTATTAAACTTGGCATATCGATTACAGGATTGGCTAATTCCTCCTCGAATGCCAGATTAAATAAACATTAACATATCTATATCTGTTAAAAGCTCCAATTCTACCTTGGTCATTTTCAGAGCTGCTGAAAATGTTAATCCTTGTGTTATATAAAAATGAGCTGGACACAAACCATATGCTTGAATAGATGTCTCTCGAAAACTTTCGAATACATCAGCTAGTAATAATACGTCTGTTTTCAAGTAAATATCTGAATACTGTCCCATTGTTCGTACATTGAATGTATTCCATACATTACGAGCATGCTTATAATCTTCATCGGAAATATGAGATTCATTGAGTTTATTGTAAAACTCATGCTTTTCGGGTAAACTTGTAAATGTAAGCTTTTCTAAGCTATCCACAAAATCATATGGAAATATACCGTTTCGTCTGAGAAGATTAATCTGTTCGTTAGTGTATCTATCTGCTTGAAATTCCTTAACTGCTATAGGCACATTTTCTAGATAAGATGATAGTTTGTCTAGTGATGATGGCAAAAAACGCCATGAATCTATAAACCTAAAGATTATTTCACACTCGTCTATATATTTCGTAAAGGAAATATATTTTTCCTTGTTATGTGGTATGAGAGTCACTCTTCCTGGCAATAATGTTGAAGTTGCAATCTCTTTCAAAATAAAATGTGTATCATAATTGAGATTGTGAAATACTACTGGTATAAATCTTGAGTCTGTATAATTAAAATTGCATGAATTGTGAGCTGCACCTCTGAATCTATAATCAAAGAAAATAATATATTAGAAAATATAATTTTCCATTAGTCATTTCTTTAAATCTGATTTGATACATACCGTCCTGTAAGATGACAATGATCTCGTTCAATCATCTCTTCATTACGAAAAGGCTTTCGACATATGTGACAGATAGATGCTTACCGGAATGATAATTCTTCTAAATCTGTAAGTCTCATTGGCTTCGGATTCTTATAAAGTTTATCGATATGTTCACTGATTGCTTTTAACTCTTTGACAAACCACTTTGCAGGCGATTCTTCATTTTCACATGTTTGTCTATGCGATTTATAACCACAAAGTTTCTCATCGAAGCTGCACTTTATGTAATAGCCAATACTATAAGATTCATGAAGTTGAAATGTCATTTCATTCTCAGTAGGCTTCAACATGCACTCAAAATCAGCGTAAATTATAAAAGGTACTTTTTCGTTTTTGTTGTAATCATCAAATTTCAGTATATAATTTTTTTCATTTGGCAAGTTGATACGACATTTATTTATATTTTTACAGTCCAATTCATGCAATTTAAATTTTTCTTCGCTGTAAAACACTTGCAAACACCTCTCACAGTGGTTTGATTTAATGTGAGATTTATTAAGTTGAGTGCAGAGAAGGCGTGAAATGCTCTTGATCCAAACGTAGTGATATCTAGGAAGATTTTCTTCATCACCACAATTATTCTCTTCGTGTTCATCAATATAATAGTCTTGCACAATGAGTAAATTTACATGTTTTTCCCTCTTATCCTCAGTAACGTGACAAGGCGACACTTCATACTTTACTCCTAATTTTCTTATCATGTATGTATTCACAGAAATATTATTTAGTTTTTCAAACTTTGGAATATCTTTTAATTTCACTGGAAATTCAATATTATTGAAGTTTAATTCCTGCTCATACTGTTGATGTAATGCTGAAAGAATAGCGTATTTAAAACATTGATTATCTTCATTGCGTACATTTATACATGCTCTTTTATTTTCTATGAATTTAGGAAGAGGAATATACGAGCTGCCTTTAATTGGCGAATATTTCTTCATGTTTACACATAAACTTATAATACTTTTTAAAGTCCACCCAGAATCTTTTTCCTCAAATTCTTCTAGTTGTGTCAAGATAAGATCTCGAATATTAGTTTTAAATCATTCTTTCAAATTAGTTGATAAATATATCGTAGCACTTTCACTTGTAAAGTATTTAATATCCGTGGTTTCTTCATTGCTTTTTTGAATTGAAAATTCCGCTATGAAATCCGAGTTCACTTTTAAGGCATTGTTTTAACATGTTTTAAGTTTACTATCACTCCCGTTCGAATTCGATTCTCAAAAGCAGACTCAACATCACGCCACTCAACCTTGGCTTCTTCGATAATTCCTCCTCTTCGTTTCAGTCTTTGCTCGAACTCAACTTGCATGCAGGACAAATGCGTCATGCAAGTTTGAAATTTTTTTTCTCACCTCGCGTAAGATCACTTTTATTTTTTTCGTTTAGTTCTTGAATTGTATTATTGCACTTATCTAGCCAATAATGAATATCATTATTGGTTAGATACTCATCACTTCGTAAAGTATCATGAATCAAGGCAACAAAACGTCCATAAAACTCTAACGAAGCCATTTTTGTTTCACTCTCAAACTTTAAGATTGCTTTTCGATGGGTAAACTGTGCTCTTCCAAGGAAACAGCGTCCCTTTTAAGGCAAAAAATCTTGTGAGAAGTAGTTGGAAAATTTACATTGGACCAATGCCGAGGAAGATTCTTTTTTCTTATAAGGAGAGAGGATACATTTTCAGGAGTAGGGATGCATTTTATCATTTTTTACCCAATCGAAGGAAGCTTACTTTTCCAAAACCAATGGAAATTTTGCCTTCCTTCCACCTCTCCACCTTTAGACAAAATCATGAGGCGGAGTTTTGTGTTTAAAAATCCAGCGAGAGAATTTTCTACATCAGTTCTTCACAGCACTAACTAAAAGCAGAATGGCTAGAACGCTAGAGTATGATTTGTTATTTAAAATTTATTTATTAAAATGCAAAGTAGAAAACGTATATATATGTGATATCCAAGGATTTCAACGA
The DNA here is from genome assembly GCA_016647725.1 of Nasonia giraulti. Classification (NCBI taxonomy): domain Eukaryota; kingdom Metazoa; phylum Arthropoda; class Insecta; order Hymenoptera; family Pteromalidae; genus Nasonia; species Nasonia giraulti. The sequence goes on from QLYP01001109.1 coordinate 21,132, forward strand.
ATTGCTGAAGATTCTTTTATTGTTAAAGAAGTGAGTTTTTTGAATCTGAAAACTGCTTTACCGACGGGTTACCTTTTTTAATCTTCATTACCATGGGAGGAACTGACGGCTGAAGAAAAAGTAATGACCCAATGGGTCGAGAAAACTCAGCATGGAATAGCTTGTAACTCTGGAGATATTTCATATCATCGACTTCATCATATTTTTCAAATATGTACACAAGGCGTTAGTAAATTATTTATTAAGGGAGATGAGAAAATGCAATGGCTAAAGAATCTGCTACCTAATGTGTAAGTTCTTTTTCATACTATATTAATACTCTCTTTTTCATACTTACTTGATACTTTTTCATACCCATTGGATACTTTTTCATACTCTTTGATACTTTATCCATACTCACTTGATACTTTTTCATACACTTTGATACTTTATCCATACTTTCTTGATACTTACCCATTACTTTTTATTGTTACAGATCTATTTGCAACATTGAAGATTTAGGATGTTCATCCTTAGAAAATATAAAATATGACAAACAATACATGTGTTTTAATCATGATTTATGTATGAAACGAAAACCAGCGTGTGCAGTACAAAATGTTCTCATGATACAAACATTGATTGAAAATTATTTAAGTAATACTTATTCTAAGGATGAAGATGAAAAACATGAATGCAATTGTCTCTATTAGAAATAAAAATTTGTATTGTTAAACTACTTAATGCGTCTATTTATTAAGAAAAAATAATTTATTTGCGTTTACACACATATATCCATACAGTCATTTTACAAAATTTTATATTTCGGCGATAACTTTGTGTTGCTAATTATTTTCGGCTTAACGCCTAGTCGATCTTTACATTCTTCCAAAGAGATTTTTTTCATCGCCGAAACAAAAAAAAAGAAAATAAAAATTATTAAAGTGAATTACTTTTAATGACAAATAATGATATTTACAAACTTACAATTTTCTTCAGGATAAATTCCTGGTGTCACAGGTCTCTCAGGAGTTTTCGTTATGTCCACTATCGGATAACAATCAAACAGTTCATTTTGCTCTAAAAAAAAACAATATTATTAAATGAAAATATATGTAATTATTTATGTATAGAAAAAATATAATTTACCTCTCTTTCTTTTTATTGAAATTTTCGGGATTGGAGGCAGCTCTTTGATTGATTGTTGCTAAGGTTGTTGTTGTGGTTGTTGTTGAGGTTGTTGCTGAGGTTGTTGCTGTGGTTGTTGTTGAGGTTGTTGTTGATCAAATTTCATAACTGGTGAAGTGGGTTTTGGTGATGAAACTAGAAAAAAAAATAATTAAATGATATTAAATTTATATACACACACACATACACACATATATATATATATATATATATATATATATATATATATATATATATAAATTGATAGATTGAGTGTTGTAAGTTCTGATACTTTTCTAGAGTCAGGTGATGCAATCAGGATCTCTGCTATGTACAGGTGCCACGATGTATCGAAATTTGAGTTTACTAATTCAGTAAAAAAATTCCTGGCTAAACAGGTTAATATAAAAAATCAATGTATATTTGGAGATTTTAATATTGATATAGGGGAAACTAATCATGACAAAATTGGTTTAACGGAAAAGACAATCGCTCAAGAATTTCTGAATAATTTTTTTGAAAATGAATATACGCCATTTTTTAGAGGAATCACAAGACCATCTCAGAACAGCGAGAACGATACGTGTATAGACAATTGTTTCGCCAAAGTAAGAAATATTGAGTTGGAGTCTTTTAAGTTAAACATACCGTTTAATGATCATTATCCACTCTTCATAAGTATTAATAAATTCAAAATACAAAATGATTACAATTAATCAGCCTGCATTAACTATGGCAAGTTAATAAATATTGCAAAAAGAGTTCAGTGGGACTCATTGTCACAAATAAATGATCCTAACCAAGCTATAAATGAATTAATAAGTATGATCCAAAGCTGTGTTGAAAAAGCAACTGATAGAAAATATTCTAACAAAAACAAAAAAGATTCAGTTCCTAAGAAAAAATGGATTACGAAAGCAATATTAATATCCTGTAAAACTAAAGAGTTGTTATATAATATATGGAAAAAGAATCCAACAAATATGAAACTGAAAATGGATTATAAAAATTATGAAAAAATGATGAGTAAGGTAAAGATGCTAAGTATAAATACGAAAATAATGCAATTAGAAAATGCAGTGGTAATTCAAGGCAGCTTTGGAGCATAATAAATGATAAGTTAGGAAAAAAAAAGAAAAGCAAGGAGGATCACTTGATAGTATAATAGTTAATGATCAGAAAATTGATGACAAGACTACTATTGCCAACACTATGAATGAATATTATTGTAATGTAGGATTAAATTTAAGCAAACAAATTTAAAAAATGGACTTAGAACAATTGAAACTGCCAGTTCGAAACAACTACTCAATTTTTATTAATCCAACTAATATGTATGAAATTCAAAATATAATTATTGCAATGAAAAAAAAGGCTGGTGGAGTAGATAATATTAGTGCAATAACTATCAAATCTTTATCGAAACATATATCAAAACCGTTAGAGTATATATTTAATCTATGCATACAGCAATCAATCTGGCCTAATGCACTGAAAAATTAAGCAGATATTGTACCTATATATAAATCGGGAGACAATAGCTGTATTAGCAACTATAGACCAATATCGCTAATTTCTAACATTGCCAAAATACTTGAAAAAATCATATACAATAGACTTTATAATTTTGTCATGAAGCACAAAATAATATCTGATAGACAATTCGGCTTTCTAAGACAGAGAGGAACGAAGGATGCTCTCAATTGTCTATCAAATATTATATATAGAAACCTAGATAAACGCAAACCGATTATAACTGCGTTCTTAGATCTGGCTAAAGCCTTCGATACGGTAGATCACAGTATACTGCTGGACAAATTAGAAAGATACGGTGTAAGAGGAGAAGCATTAAAATCACTCAGCAGCTATCTATCTGATAGGAAACAATGTGTAAAGATAAGTAACGGCAAGAGTGAGTACAAAAAAATTATGATAGGGGTTCCACAAGGAACAATACTTGGCCCTTTATTTTTCATATTATACGTGAATGACCTACTGATAGATATGCAAAATGAAACAATATAATCTTACGCTGATGACATTGTTATCATCTCATGTGATAACTCGTGGACAGCTGCGCAAGAAAAATTAAATGAATATCTTCGTAAGGTGGCAATATGGCAAAACCTAAATAAATTATCGCTCAATGTAAATAAAACCGTATATATTGCATATGGCAATTACTGTGATAGTGTGCCTAGCACCTTAAACATCAGAATTGGTGATAATCTAATAAATAGAGTAGACAGTTGTAAATATTTAGGTTTAATAATAGACTATAACATGAAGTGGGATAAACACATAAATTATATTATAAAAACAACAAGATATTTAATCTTAACTTTTGCGAAGCTAAAGAAATTTATGGATAGAAAAAAGCGAATGTTACTATATTATGCCTTCTTTCAAAGTATTACAAACTATAGCATCATTGCATGGGGTGGGGCTTATAGCAATTACTCAAATTTTATTCAAGGAATACAAAACAAAATACTTCGAATTATAAATAAAAACTGTTATATAGCAGAGAACCAACCTCTAACAAGGAAAGGTACCCAACCCGAACTCACCGATTTTGATGATTTTCATATATGTTGTAGAACATAAAAAAATAAGAGACACGTATTTTTTTTTATCGGCTAATTGTCACTTTTAAGGGGTAAAAACCTCCCATAAAGTTAACCCCCAAAAAGCGTTTTTTTTAAATATCTCGGCTTAAAATTAATATTTTTCAATGAAACAAATTGGAGGTTATTTCTTACAAAAAGAGCAAGTATTTCATGGTGATTTGAAGAGTAAGGGTAGCATCCCCTATTTTTTAGGGGTTGAAAACATATATTTTTTGGCATAATTTTATAATAAAAATGTTTAAACCGACTAAAAAAATTGGAAAAAATGTTTAAACATCCTTAATAACAAAATTTAGTTGACGTCTTTCGGTGTTTTCATAAATATTATCCCTAAGGG
>QLYP01000111.1:9715-95037 GCA_016647725.1 Nasonia giraulti
CTCTCTCTCTCTCTCTCTCTCTCTCTCTCTCTCTCTCTCTCTCTCTCCTTTTCATGGTACTCTCTGCCGGTGCAATCTGAATTTAATTCTTTTGACCCAAGACCTATCACGTCCGAATCCTCCGAGAGAGAGAGTCTCCTTTAGCCGGACACACGCAAATGTAAATTGAGAAGAGTCAAGCCGACCTGGCGCCCATTAATAAATAGATGAACTGTGATAGATCTCGTGTCTTTCGCAGAAAATCTACAACGTTACAATATTTAATACAATAGTGACTGCAAATGCTATAGCAAAAACACCACAATCATAATAATGAGTCTGATACTGTACTTGTTTAAAAGATATGCATAAAATATCTTTGTTTGAAAACAGCCTATCAATAAAAATTGAATGATATCATCAAGACATTTTTTGTTAATACTATCAAACATTCATATTACATTGTCTTTGTATGACAAACAAATCCAGTGTCTGTTTATACTTAAACCAGAAAAAAGTATTTGAATATATTCTTTATGGCTATCAATAGGTTGAATATTAGACAATCTCTGAAAATTAACTGCAGATTGCATATCAATAATCGAGTAAAATTTTAAAATGTTGTTGAATTCAAGTATATGGTTATCATTTATAAAACTTTTAAAATTAAAATTATTTCCAATTCCTTTTAAAATAAGTACATCTATAGTATCATAAATTGCCGTACAACAGCAAATAATCTATTTTTTATTTTTATTTTCAGTACTAATTAATTAGTGTACGTGATTTGCAGCATACATTTTATTACCTCTTTTTTAAACAAATCTCACATCGACAGTGACGAAGTGACGTAGAAAACTATACAATTTAAATACATAGTAAAATCACGCCAGTGATAAATAACTATATGCATATGATAATATAAAAATTTCACGTTGCTTACTAGATAATAATGAGACATCATATTTTTGTATTTGTTTACTAAAATTTTAATTTTCATTTTCATGGTATTCAATGATTAAATAATTAATTTAACTTGGCGGCAAAAATTTAGAAAAATAAAAATTTGAAAAAATTAAAGCATGAAAGGCAAAAATTATAAAACTGAAACTAAACAATTTATAAAACAAAAATGTTGAATTGAAATATTAGGAAATATACAATTAATTTATAATTTAAAATTTATTTTCTTCGCTGTCATAGTTTTTTAATATTTCGCGTTTCAAAATTTTACCCTCCATTATAAATCAATCAAATCTTTATTATTTAAAATTTTTACTTTCCCTCTGTTAGGAATTGACAAAAGGAAAAAAATATCTTAACAAAAATTGAATATTATTACTTTTGCAATATATTTTTTAACCGAGCAACGTAAGGAGTGAGGTGAATCGCGCTAGTTATATATTAAAATTTCCAGAAATGCTACGCATACATTATCATGACAACACAATCAATAGAATGACTGACACCAATTTCCTAAAAAGCGCGTATAAAAATTCAATAGATACAATTAAAAAACATTGCATTCGCAAAAAATCTTTTCTCCGTTTGAATTCAGCAAACTGCGGAGTAGCCAAAAGCTAGTAGGTATGGGGAGAGCATGAGAGCCGGAGAGGTGGCGCCTAGCCTCACGAAGGACTACAGGCGCCATTGCTACAGACAGGTGGGATTATACCACTCGTTGCTATGATTAGGCGTCATATCTCCGTGGCGGTACATACGCCCGGAGTGTGGACTCATATAGTGAAAGTACCTTGTTTAATATTTGTTTGAGCAGTCCATTCTGTGATGCAGTAATAATATATCATTGAGTTAATGATTTATAATGGTATTTTTTATAATTATGAGGCATAGTGTTACGTTCAATGCAAGCAAGATTAAAGTTTTATCATTTTAGATGTGTTTCTATGCAGAAGTTGTACATGTATATTATACATATCTATACATATACAGGGTGACCCAATTTAAACGGGCACCGCTCATAACTCGTCAGGGACAGCCACAATCGAAAAAATGGTAGAGACCAAAGTTGTAGGATATCGAAGGGGCAACCCGATGGTGACCTTGGATTTGACTTTGAATACGTTTTTCAAGGTCATTTGAAGGTCAACTTTGGTTTTTTAAATAGGAACCCCATTCTTTTATTGCGGGAATGGAAAGAGCGGTAAATTTTACGTTCAGAATGGTATGTTCGGTTGCGGCACTGAAGGTCATCTCAATGTCCTGCAGCCAGAATGAAACCCCGCCTACGTAATTCCTCTAGCAACGCCAAATTAAAAAAAAGTGGTAGAGACCTACTGATCTTTTACAACTTGAACTTAGCCGTATAACTTTGTTTGTATCGATGGACATTACAATTTACTAAGTTATATGTGTCAAATTTGCGTATAAAACCACTTATCAGCCAATATATCATGTTTGTTTACTACATAACTTTTAGTAGTAGGTCAGACCCATTCTGGAACTTTACAGCTACCTTTTTACTGTATTGAGGTTCTCGGAGTCCGGACCAAACAATCAGATTTTCACATTTTATTTAAACAAAAAATTTAAAAAGATTCTATAATGTTGCATTCAGGTTTTATTAAAATGTATACACTCGACACGAAAAATATCTGATTCGAACGATTCGAAAATATCGTAGTGTAATGCTGCCTTTGCCGAAGTTAGGTTAGGCTCCTAGAAGTCGCTCTTTAGCGCAAACTCCATGGTAGAATGCGAATCTGTGAACAAACTTGTATAATTTGTAAACCAAACTGTAATTGCAATTACTGAAAAAAAATGTTGTCGAAACTAATACTATCAGAGGTATTAGGGTTATTATATTCTTTTAATGTGAATGCATGATAGATTCTTTCTACATCTCTTGAGAAGAAAAGCTGTAGTTATTTTTATATAAAACCTCCATCAAAAAATGACCATACAAATATTAAATAACAAGTATTTTTCCTACAATATTATTAATTATTATTGAAAATACAAAAATTAGTCATATTTACGATTCTTTTTAAATAAAATTGATACTAAGTAATCTCATATCTCAAAATTTTCGTCAATTGTATTGAAATCTTTTTACACTTTATTTGCATGTTTCTTGATTTTAAGATATTTTAGAATAATTCAGAAGCAACATATATTGATAAATATTTTTATACATTTTTATAATCTTTCTAAGTCATATTACTTAGCATTATTTTACAATATTCATTAAATAATTTTACAAATGTAAAATTTCCATTTTCCCGGCTCTGCTGCAGCAGGGCATGGACGTACTCCAAGTCCTAGCCTTGGAGAAATTGTACCGAGCCTGTCTGACACTAGGATATTTGCTGGAAGTATGAGGGCACGCGAAAATGGCTTTCCTACCCAAACCAGGACACAACATGCGGCCACAAGGGACTTCAGGCCAATTAGCATGACCTCGTTTTCACTCAAAACCCTGGAAAGGCTGGTTTACAGATATATCAAGGAGTCCTCACTAGTAGAAGCGCCGCTGCACAGCAAGCAGCAGGCCTACCAGACGGAAAAGTCAGTGGACACAGCGTTGATGGACGCGGTTAGCTTCATTAAAAAGGGCATGAAAAACAGAGGTTTGGTATTGGTGGCTTTCCTAGACATCGAGGGGGCTTTAAATTACACGACCGAAAATGTGATTTCAGCAGGCATGGAGGAGTACACAATACCAGCAACTGTCGCCAGGTGGATCAGAGTTATGCTGACGACCAGGTGAATAGTGGCCACCTAGGCAGCGTACTCTTGCAAAGGAGTGGTGAGGAAAGGATGCCCACATCAGTGTCATGCTGTGTACGAACAGGTATGAAACCAAGCCGATGGAAGGGCTTCAACTCCGTGGAGTTCCCATCAAATAAGTAAAGGAGGTCAAACACCTGGGAGTCACGCTCGACGCCAGACTCAACAGGGAAAAACATATGAAAGATAAATGCAAGAAAGCGATAGGCACTTTTTGGGCCTGCGGAGGGCTTTTGGCAATACCTGGGGTCTAGAACCGGATAAAGTGAGATGGCTATATGATGCAATCATCAAACCAAGACTCACTCATGGGGCACTGGTATGGGGCTACAAATTTAAGTTAAAAACTCACACAGGGATACTAGACAGGGTGTAAAGATTAGCTATGGGAGGAATCACGGGATCCATGCGAACGACACCTACGGTCGCTATGGAAAGACTGTTGGAACTCCCCTCACTAGGCAAGGTAATAAGGGCAAATGCGTGCAGGACGTTCTGCAGAATAGCGGAATCAACGAACTGTTCGGATTTTAATCGTTTTCAATCGTAATCCCAGAGAGGGAAGAATGGAAGACGGGTTCACACGAACTCTTTGAAAACAGTGTGGTGTGGTTTACTAATGGCTCAAAAAATGAGAACGGTGTAGGAGCAGGTACCTGGAAAAAGGGGGGCACACAAGAAATTGCGTGATTGCTTGACCAGAAGAAATCAGGGCCATTACAGAAGCAGCCAAATGGCTGTTGGAGAGAGGCACAGGGCAAAGAACTGTAAGCTTCTGCTTGGATAGCAGGGCAGCTCTCATGGCACTAGACAGTATCAGTATCTCCTCAAAAGAGGTACTCAGGTGCAGACAGGCGCTGGATTCACTGACGGAACACAACGCGGTGAGACTGGTGTGGATACCAGGACACTCCAGCGTGGTGGGTAACAAAAAGGCTGACAGGCTTGCGGGTAAGGGCACGGACGGCATTCGAGCAAGATGGTGCGCAGTCGCTGTCCCCACTTGCGAGGTAAACAGAGCAATTAAAAACTGGCTCAACTCGCAACTGAGCGACAAATGGACCAATGCCAATGGGCTAACACAGGCTAGGGCTCTGAAGGGCAGCAGCCCACCTAAGGAGTGGCTGTGGACCATTAGGGGCCTAAGCAGAAATAGGTTGAGGCTGGCCGTTGGCTGGCTGACGGGACATTGAAGGGTAGGACACCACCTGCCGAACCTGGGACTAAGGGACTCGGGGAGCTGCCCAGCTTTCGCAGGGACAAGACAGAGGGTGTGGGGAATTCCCATGTTGGGGTTACAGGAGCTAAGGTTAAACAGCTTGGCATCAATTTGCCGAGTTGTCAAAGCTATAAACAAGGGTTTATAAAGTAATTACTTATGGTACAGAAGGCACAGCATAATGGGCTTCGCCTTAGTGCTCGACCGACACGTCTTCGTGCAGGGGCCACCTCAGTTCGCCTTCGCCTAACTGACTATGACTTAGGGGTAATTTTTTTTATTTAAGTCGAGATAAGTAAGAGACTACATTCGAGTAATGTATGTTTCTTTTATTTTGCTTTTTACCTTACGAAGCCTTGTAATAGTAATTTTTAGAGTTTGTGGAAACACATTTAGGAATTGTGTTTTAATGCAAGTCGAAAATGAGTGTTTTCGTAAAATGGCCGTACGAATAGACGTATGTGTGTGACAATGTGTGTGTGCTCGTTCGTAGACGCCTGATCTCAGATTCTACTTATTACTGGATTTTAATCCACCAAGTCTTATTTTTTTTTTTTTTTTTTTTTTTATTGTAGCATAATAGAAAAACAATGCACTTTGCTTTCTCGAAGAGAAAGCTTTGTGACAATGCAGACGTCGTCATCAGCCACCCTGTACCTCTAGACACCTTCCTCGAATGATTTTTACACCTAGACACAAAAAACCACGAAGCGCGCCACCTAGACCTTGTCACCGGCCACCTTGTACACCTAGACACCGTACTAGAATGATTTTTATACCAAAACACAAAAAACTACCTAAATGTTGTCATCGGCTACCCTGGTAAGCTAGTTACTGTTAGTGCTTCGGAACGCAGAGTATGCACCGACAACCTCTGAATTCTAAATCTCGAAATATATTATTATTTTTTTGAGAAAGCAATTCTCATCTGTATATAGCTGTGTGGCCAACTTCAAGGTCCTAACGCTTCTTGCGGCTAACTTAACGGTCCTGACACATTTCGGGCTAAAGAAGAAAAACGTGATTTTAGCATTTGTGGATTATGCACTTACAGATTATAAAAATAAGCAGCCTTTTCACTAATTTTTTTGTTGGAAATCATAGTTTAGCTCACAAAACATTCTAATAAGCCAAAAAGCGTTACCAACAGTAGTGATATGTATTTTTTTTTTTTTTGTAGAATGAAAAATCCAAATACCAATATAGAAGTAAATAGTGTCACTGGCGCCGCGGCTTTGTCTGCTTCTCAAACTTGCTTTCGTGGCGCTGCTGCGCCACTTGATTATAAATGCGCTGCTAATCATAGCGGCAGCAAAAGTTGATTTAATATTTATCAATGTGCTGCTAACCATGCGGCAGCCGTATATTATTATTATTTTTTTTTGTTTTTTATCTTTTTATTCTGTAAATATTGCATGAATATTAAATTAATTCTAACTGCTAATCTACAAGACAGAATGAATAAGTTAAATAATTTATATTTTGATAGAAAAGTTCCAGAGAGTTTGTGCTAAATAGCTGAAGAAGAACGTCCGTACACACAAGACTTTAATCTTTTTGTGTAATCATACATAACGGAGGTCCACATAATTAAGACGGAAAACCGCAATTCTAAGATAAGAAGGCCCAATATTTTATTTGTTCTTAAATAGTTGTTCTCGACGTACGGGCGCGGATCGGAGCGAAAGTAAAGATCGGCGAACAAATGCTCCAGCGCGTCATGCAAAATGTCGCGTAGGCCTCATGGCATGTGTGACTACTTGAGTACATGAATATTTTTCTCTTCCTCGGGTGGATACAACTGGTAATTAGAGAGTCCGCGGTTCACCTGCGCGGACGCGATTAGGCCAAAAACAAGCGAAGCTTATTGAGAGCATGTTGTCCGGATCGGCTGCCATGAAGTGAAAGCATGGAGTCGTTATTCTACGCTTCGGTCGAGCAAGCGTGCGGCTAGGAGCTCCAGTTTTAGATTTATGGTTAACGACGAGTTGTATGCGTGTTTAAACTAAGATATTTTTTATGTGTGCACTCTGTTCCTGGCGTAGGTTTTCCTCTAAAGCGGTTTTTCCTGCATCGCGGGCTAAAGCCCGAGTGAATGCGGGAACAGGGCAGGGATAAGATGTGAAGACAGCTCCGACTGCGGAGCACATGCGCGATCGAAAAGAAAGGGTCCTTGTTCGCGTCGAGGGGCTTTATGGCTCGGCGCCGGGTTCGGCGCGGGGTCAGTTTTTAGTACAGTGAGAGAATGCGCATAATATGTTTCGGCTCAACATTAAGCGCGGCGTTGGGACCAGATTTATTACTTTGTGAGAGCGAGCGCGTCACCGTGTTTACTCAGCGCCGAGCGCGACCCGAGCGCGGTGTTGAGTCCGAATTTTTTCATAGCTTTTCGCGGAGGGAAAAACTTTCGGATATTAGATGCATCTGCATCTGGCGATCCAGACCAGCGAACGAGGAAAACAAGGACTTGGGGAAGGGAGACCGTTTTCGCGGACTTGGCGGGGGCGAACGTCGCCTTGCGTGCTCTGCAGGGTCAGTCTCGAATGAGATACGGAGCCAAAAGCTTCTCTTGTAGAATTGTTTGCTAAATATAATTTTTCCCATTTTCTATATAAAATACTTAGAGTTTTATTTTGAGTTTTTCCCTTCGTTAGTAATTTAATTATATTGTTTTTATTCTAATATATTTTCTGTTTAGTTTGAATTTGATTTTTATTAGTTTTATTAAATTTAAATAAAAGTGTAAACTTTGAGCACGATACTGCTCCGTTAGCAGCTACAATAGTAGTGCATCTAAACAAAGGTCCACATGTCGAAGACAGATGACCGCATATCTACCCTATTGAAAGACCTTAGATGAAAATCAGATGAGAATAAGATGTGATTTTGGCGCAATTTTCTGATGAGAATTACATAAAAATAATGATGATGTTAATGATAAAAAAAAATAATAAATGAAATTATTTTTAAAAAAATCATTAATTAAATTCGGGTAAAACAATTGTGAACTTTAATGGAATTTTATTGATCCTGCAAAACAAACTTTAATTAAAGCTCTACGCGTATCTGCTTTCTCATTAATCTTACAAATCATTACAAATTCCTTGTAAATTAAAATTACATTTAACTTTGGTCACATAAAAATCACATGAAAATGAGAATTAGGTAAGAATCAGATGGAAATCGCTTTATTCTCATCTGAAAATTACGCCAAAATCACATATGATTCTCATCTGCTTCTCATCTGAAGTTTTGCTTCCTTCCTAAGGAAGCCTGTAATAGTAATTTTTGAAGTTTGTGTAAAAAAATGTGGAAAGTGTGTTTTGATGCATTTTTAGTCGAAAAATGGTGTTTTTGGAATAAGTCTGTACGGATGTATGTGTGTATGTATGCGTATGTAGACGCAAGTATCTCAGCTTCTACTGAGTGAATTTTAACCCACCAAGTCTCATTTTCTTTATTTTCACAAGAATTTATTATTGTGGGAAAAAAGTCCGTTTTTACATTTTGTGTACGCATTTTTTTTTTTATAGTAAATTTTTAGTTTTAATATTTCAGTTCTTTTTCATAAAGTTACTGGAAAAGTTAACAAAAGTAAATTACTTAATATGTACCTGAAAGAGAATAAAATTACCTATCTTTTTATCGCGGAAAATTGATATTATCGTTCGTCGTTCTTTTATTATACACCATAATAATTTTTTTAAATTGTTTTAACTTGAGAACTAAATGTTGAATCTTTAAAAAAAAAACACGATTATTAAATTTTATTACGACTATATTTCACTTAGATTTTAATTTATTTCATGGAACAGATCCTGAGAAAAACATCAAAAACTGAAAAAAGTCATTTTTTCTACGTGACGCGATAACTTGAGTAAAAAGGCAATAATCAATTTAAAATTTTGTATTTAGTTAGGATTATATAGCACCTTGATCCCTTTCTTTGGGCTGTTTATGAAACCAATTAGTTTTAAAGATGCGAAGTCAGAATTTACTGATTTCTACTTTTGAGAAGTAGAAAAAGCGAAATTTTACTTTTACAAAAAAAGAAAATGTCGTTTTGACCTTTGAAAAGTCCAAATACTAAAATTTCGACTTTTGAAAAGTTGAAAGTGCGAATTTTCCACTTTACAAAAGTTGAAAATTCAATACTGGCATTTAAAGAATCGAAATAATGAAATTTAGACTTTTCAAAAGTAGGAAATACGAATATCGACTTTTTTAATAAGGTAACACGTAAATCAGTATATAACAACGTAAACTGTTTTTGTATGTTTATAAGCTTATTGCACATGCACAAAAATATGTATAAAAGCCATGTAGTATAGTTATTCATGACTGAGGTCCAAGTATCTAAGACGGAGGTCCACATGTCAAAGACGGAAGACCGCGTATCTAACGAAGGACTGTACACAAAACAAAATATCGTAATAATACAAATAGTGTATTTGTAATAATACAAATTTTAATGTAATAACTAAATAATAATGTAATATATCTTTTTTGATTATAATTATTTACCATAAAATACTGTATATACCTATTTAGAATGTCTAGTAAACACGGACCTCCGTATAGTATACACAGGCCTCCGTTTAGTATACACGGACCTCCGTCTTGTATTCAAGAACCTCCGTCTTGTATACACGGACCTCCTTCTTGTAAACACGGACCTCCGTCTTACACCTTTCTCCCCCCCCCCTTCCTTATACCCACCTTACCCCCCCCCCCTTTATCCATCCCCCTTTACTACACTTTACCCATCCCTCCTTACCCGCCCCCCACTCGTATCCCGCTTCTAGTAAATTAAATATCGGGGGAAGATGTTAACCATTGAAAAACACTGAAAAAAAAGTCTTAATGTGACTAGAAAAATTCTCCTTAAGGGGACGGATACACCTTAAATTGTCAAAAAATGAAAAATTAAATTTTTTGTTTATATTTTTCCGGTAATAAGTCTGCAGTAGCTGAAAAATGGAATTTCTGAATTTTGGCCTTTGAAGAAATGTCATACCTGATAATATGGCACATATAAACATGGTTTTATGTTATTTACATTATACCTGAATATATTTAATAGTTTAATTCATTTTTTAAACAATTTGAGAAAAATATAAACAAAAAATTGAATTTTTTATTTTCTAACTATTGCAGGTGTATCTGTCCCCACAAAGGACATGTTTATTTATAAAAGAATTGATGTGCTAGGTGACCCCAGACATTTTTCCAATCAATATTTTGGTTGAAAAATGTTAAAAACAGTAGGAATGTAAAAATTTTTACGGTAGAATGAATGATCCTAAATTCCACACATATACGCTGCAAAGAAACATAATAAAAATATTTATAGAAGCATTATTGTACTACGTGACCCCAGCCATTTTTTCCATCAACATTTTGCTCAGTATGTTTTATAAAAAAAATGCAAAATTTTTTACAGTAAATTAATAGATCCTAAATTTCAGAAGAATTATAACATTGTTTAAAGTAGAATGAAGGTTTATAGACTTTCGCATATACATGTATATGTATATTATATATGTACATTATTGTTACTAATATATAACATTAGCAAAGGCAGAATAAACCTTTTTAATATTTTCAAATATACTTCATAAAACCACTGCCAATTCTTTGGCACGTAGTTTTCTCCAACAAAATTTATAGTATCAATAGATATAATATTGTTCAAATATACAGTATGTATTCGAGACACGAGCGAAAGAGGCGTCCGCACGACGCAAAATGAGCGCGCGTGCGCACCAACCTAAAGGCGAGTCTGCATGAGCGCGGACCGCGACAAGTGACTCACCTATACACATTCACGCCACGCTGCTTTATAAGTCCGATCGCGTGGCGCAACGGTGAGTTCTACTCGAGCTTTCGATCCAGGCAGTACCGTGAGCACCCATACTGCAGAATGAGCCAGAGCTGGACCCTCCCCGACAAAATCGTCTCGTGAGCACACGTGACGACTAGTTAGCAATACCAAAACCCGAAGCTTCGGATTATCGTCGTGAGCACCCGAGATAATCTCGAACGACACCGAGGCTCATACACGTAAGCACACGTGGACGATACCCAGAGTCGCCGAAACCCTTTAGCCTACATCCTGATGCATTGCTGCTCCCTCTGCCACTGTGTGCACATAGGGCAAAGGGAAAAACGAGACCAGCGCCGAGGATTTGTAAAGTCGTGCGCTCACGACTCTACGAGTCCGAGGATAACCTCAGAATACCGCAAAACCGTTCCGACCACCACTGTGTGCATGCAGGGCGATCGAAACCGTTATTACGCGACGCATTCGGATCGATGCAGCCGTGCGCACACGACTCCGCCGTACCCAAATCAAATCCTAACCTCAAAATCCGTCACCGCATTGTGATTCCGACACCGACCCGATACACCGATACCGCAATCGTATAGTCGTAATTGCACCGTAATTTCATAGTCACGCTAAGATATTGTTAACAAAGCTAGTTTAAACAATTTTGATTGTAAAGACGAAATCTTCCAAACGAATCGCGTATTTGATTTCTGTTTCAGGTGGGGTTTAACATCTAAACACCCACATTATTGTTTTTGATACGAAATATACATCATTATTGTTATTAAAATATACAAACAGACTCATAATTTATCCTTTCCCATAACCGAATTCTGAATCCGACTGAATATCCAACACCCGGGGGAAAATCCTACCGTTACAAGTATATTCATAATTTTTTAAATACTTTAAGTCTTAATTATTTTACTGATACTGAAGGAACAGCCGTCACCATATCAAATGAACCTTATTATTTTAATAAAATTGAAGTAAATCATTTCAAATTTTTTATAGATATATTTAGTATAAATACCGTTAATTTTACCATGCTAAAACCTTCATTATCCCTGCTGGCCCATCGTGGCACTCGGTGCAAGGATTTGTGAACTTCTTCACTGTCCGTAGGATTCCAAGTGAACGAATGGTTCTTTTGAGATCAAGCTCAAGGAGGATACTTTGTACACCTGTAGTTTTGGTATAAATGCAAGTATTTTTATTTGAATGCTTGGAAACGATTTGAGAATAAAAAAACTAAATTTTTTTTCGCTTATTCTGGCACCTTTTTGTGTATAAAACATTTTCTAAACATTCAAATCAAAATCAAAATAATCCATCTCCAGAAGCCCTTCGTTCTCTTGTAAATTGTTCTTCTGATCTTTTATATATTTAGATTGATTTTTTACGATGAAATAATGTGGTGTAAGTTTTTTTAAACTCAAAGATAATTCAGACGTAAAATCATCCACCAAAAGACATTCTCTTTTTAAAGTACATTTATTTGTTGACTGCCAGACACTAAAAATTAATTCTTCAATCTTATTTTCGTATAATACAGAAGATACATGTTCTTCAAATCTTAAAAAATTACCACATTTTTGACAACTTCCTAAAAAACAAGCAGAATTCTGATTTCTGCATAAGATGAACGAAAAGTAATCGATATAATCATTTATTGGATCACCAGATCCCTTCGTGAGAATCATCAATTTGGATGCTTCAAGCATGGCCTTGAAATTTTGGTGTATTACACATACACACACGCTATGCGTGCCTCTTTCACCAGCCAAAACACACCATTTTGGGCGTAGTTCGGCGAATTTACTAAAGCTGATAGGAAATTGTGGACATTCTTCTTTAAAAGTTCGATACAATACTTTAATATTACATAGTAGCAATCTTTTTGGAACATACTGAGTTTCACCATTTTCGTTCATTTTAACTACATCTTTCTTATTCGGCATAACTCGACTGTTAATATCAGATTCATAAAATTTGTTTACCTCTTTAATTGTAATTTCAGGTAAACTTTTCCCTTTTTTCGTATCAGGAATCGCTAAGATACCGAATTCATCTTTCAAATCTTTCGCCTTTTTTGCAATTCTTAAAGACACACTGAACTCTGATTCAATATCGCGTAATGTCCAGCATTCAGGTGCTATTGTCAAAATAGAAACTATCAATGGATCATTTGGAGGTAAAGAAGATAACTCACTTTTCAGACCATCCAACATTTGTTCGAGTTGAGCTTCTCTCGACAAACGAATTCTCTTATTTTGTAGTCTTTCATTTTCTTCCTCACTCGGCTCATTTAGAGAGTTATTCGATAAATTAAAATTTACAGAAGAGTACGACTTTCTACAAGATGAACAAATCATAGCTGTTTCAAGTATATCTGAATAATCTAACAAAAATTTTTTTGAAACTTTGCGAAGACCTTTACCTCTATGTCCATTAATATTAAATGGATTAATACGTCTGTCAACACGAACTGTTGGAAAAGAATGCTTTGCAGTAGACTCAGACATAAATATTTTAGATGATTCAATTAATCATGGACAAGTATACAAAAGCTATATCAGCTCAAAAGTTAATTGTGTCTGCTTTAAACTAATTTTTCTATCATTAAAATTACCATGTGGAAAGTAACAGCTAATAAATTTTGTAGAATTTGAAACAAAACTAAACTATAGAGAAAGATTCTGGACTTCAACAGTATACAAAATAATATTATTTTAAATATACTTGAAATCAAAATTTAATAAATGAGAATAATAATCTAAACTTTGATTTAAATATTTTAAAAGAATTCTAGGTAAAACAACGTGTGATACAATTTTTACTAAAACTTTACCGTCAGAAAATATATCAAAGACAAGAGTAGCGTCTGCAACGTTTACACAGTGATAGCAAGTACAACTCAATTAATATCATTAAAAAATTATAAACTTAGAATAATTTTTAAAGTTTAGAATCTTTGGTGGTTGCATTGGACAGCAGATGAAGTTGTTTCGATGAGAAGGTTTTGTAACTTATATTTCCAAATAAACATACATAGCAACGAAGTATCAAAATATTATCATAGTTTGATAAAACGCGTTTTATGCGAAACATATTTTAAATATAATAGTTAAGCAATTTCTACAATAGGTAACATAATTTAGAAATATTTTGATATTTTTTATTATAAAAATTCTGATTAGAAAAATATGTTTACCACAAGAGAAGCTAGACCGAACGTGCAGGTGCTATGAAATTATCTTTTAACTTGTATTCGTTTTTTTAACAAAAATGATAATGCTATTTATCCCTTGAAAAAAAAAAAGTAAAGTAAACTAACTACTATATGTCGTAATATTTAAAATTAAAATATAATTAAATATTTTGTTAATCACTATAAAAGATAGTTTGTATTTAAACTATGCTTTACAGTTTTTTACAGAATCATACACTTTTTACCTTTTTTTATATTTATTTTTATTATTATATTTTTACATTGTTTTGCAGTTAATAACATTTCTAAATTTGATAAATTAAAAAAATTTTAAACTTTAATAATGTTATAAACTACAGAAAAATAAAAAATTAGAAAAGATGTTTTATTGCAGAAAATGTGAAAATACGTAAAAAAAATATAAAATATAAAAGTGTAGAAATCTTTAAAATCTTGTAAAACATGCTTCTTTACGGTTATCTACTAATTTTAGTATAATTTTATAACTAAACAGCTAAAATTCTTTTTTATTTTGGTAATTTTTAGAATATCCCAACTAAGGCTTTTCAGAATAAATTCAATTACAACGCGGGCTTTGTTCTGATTACTTATGAAGTTTAGTAATATTTGGTCATTATGAACGCCTTATGGAATTGACATAATCGAGTTAATTAAATCAATAAATTTTCTAAAATGACAGTTATTTCAATCATTATCCAAAAGGAATCAGTCCATTTCATATATTTATTTCTTTGAATCCATGAATCAGTATACACAACCAAAATGTTTTTAACAGGTATAAAGTAATGTTATGTCTATCTAATTATTTAGGTTTTAAAGGCATTTGGTTTTAATCGAATGTACTTAACTAATAGAAACCAAAAGAAATGTGGCTCAAAAGTCATAAAAATAGCCTTCGTCAATAATTTTCATCTAGACGTAAATTTCTTAGCTGCATAAAACAGACATTTTGGGTGGTTTTTTGAGGTTAGGGAAGAGCGCTTGAGGTATCGGTAAAAAATACGGCCGGTTTCGTGTTCAGCAGCACAAAATACATAAAAATACTCACTGTCAATAATTTTCCTCTCGTCGATCACAGGATAAACCTCTCATCTGCATGAAAAAGCAATTTTGGGGTTTTTTTTTGAGGTTAGGGACGAGCGCTTGAGGTATCGGTAAAAAAGACGGACGGTTTCTTGTTTAGCAGCTAAAATACATGGAAATAGTCGTTGCTTAGAATTTTTCTGAGCTCCTGTGATTTCTGACAGCCTGATAATTTCGTAAAGTAGTAATTTTTTAAGGTTAGGGAACGCGTAGGTCCGTCTAGGAACAAAATTTTAAAAAACGCCCCTCACTAATTGAAAGTACATAAAAAATGCTAAATTTTTCATATTTTTAAAAATGTTTAGATCAAAAGGAATTTTGGGTAGAGCTTTGTTACGTTTGACGTGGAACGTCCCATATACCATTCAATTTATTCCTGACCTCAGAGGTTCCTCCCGCTGCTAGAGTTTGCATCTTTCTTGCTGATCTTAAAGGTCTTGACTTGTTGGCAGGTTCATCCTCACTTGTTACTCCTAGAAATCTTCTTGGCCTCTTCTTGCCTCTTCCTCGAGAGTACTTTTTCTCTGGATGGGTACTTGCCAACCTTCCCTTGGCATCTCGATTATCACACATATTTTTAAAATCACTACAATTCGCACTTTTTTAAATAACTTCACTGCTCTGCTTTTAGACGAACACTTCACTTTTTTTACTTCTTAAGGTTATAAGCTATAAGCTATAACCCCAAAAACACTGCAAACACTACTTAGATTATTTTAAACACACTTTTAAAAAATATCAGCTTTTTTAATGTATTAAAACATCAGCTGTGTTTACTTAGTGTAAAACACATCCCAGGACTATATCAGCTGTGTTTTGAAATATTTGCTGTCTGCTAGCAGAACAGCAGAAAGGTCGCTCTGTCCTTCTCCGACACATTGGTTCTAACCTGCCCACAGGTGGCGCGCGGGCACGCGTTATTTGAATGCAAATAAATGTCCCTACGTTTCATTCGGAGCCTTATATAAGAAGCGTAACTAGAAATTTATCTCGAAAATAATGCAAAATAATCTTATTAATACGCTTAAATTTATTTACTTAAATATGTATGCTGAACATAATATACGTATATACTACAGTAAAAACATAGCCAAAAACGAAACGCTTTGCTTTTAACATAAGGCACTAAAACATAAGGATATTTAAAGGTTCGCTGTTGAACACACACATAGACACACATACGCACATACAAAGTATGCAGATATTTAAATATTGTTGATAAATTCATTAAACTGTAATAGGGTAAGACTTGACGATGAGAGGAAACATCGTTTTTTTTCCTGTTCTGATTACCGGTTGTGTTATCAGATGGTATTTTTAATATACTGACCATGCTTTATAGAAGAAATTCGTATTCTTATAAAACAGATCAATTTTTCAGATTCGTCAATTGCATAATCTAAATACAACTACACAGTTTCATTCGAATACTTTTATTGATCTGCCGCAGCAAAAAATAATGTTGAATTTCAATGACCATTGATTTGTGTATAAAAGATTTTAGGGATTGTAATGATAGTAACATAAAATTTATAAGTCAATAATACAATAGAAAATAATAATCAACGCAACCTTTTTCGTAATAGCATTATTTCAGCTTAGGAAAAAGACTAAACTATTCCTGATAAATGCTGCACTATGGGATAATACTTATTTAACATGGTGGGTCAGTATTTATTTGTTTCTGTTCCTTTTTGCGTGTAACAGGCCTAATCTTCAGTGACGACAGTGGCAGCACTTCCATCTGTCTAGCAGCTATGGCTATGCCGGAGCCGGAATAGCAGTACGACACTGCAAAGTACGACAGTCCCACCATTTACGACATGTTATACGACACTTATGACGGTTTATGTCGCGTTGTTGCAACCTATAATTTTGGACTTGTTGAACGACGACAGCGCCATTGTAGGCTCTCTCTTAAATCGATGTGTTCTTATCTAAATAGTTCTTATTTCTGTTACCATAAGGTTAAATAAGATTTATATTTATGGAGCAAATTATATCATTCTGTGAGTTAAAAGTATAAGCTAATGTATTTTAGCGAATTAATAATTTTAAGATTTTGCGTAAAAGCCATGGAGTCATGCTAGCAAATTGTGTAAGAATTGGAGTTGCCTTAGATTACTAATAGTGTTATTCTATAGTTATATTTATGTAGTTCATAATTCGAATCGTTTGTCCAATTTTAATATTGAAGTTTACACTCAATATTTTGTTAGTATTTTAGATTTTAGTTTGTTTTGATTTTCAATTTTAAATTGTAAATTATATCCCATATATTGTTGGTGCATAATAATATTGTTTGATAGTTATTATTTTTTTCTAATTATTAGTGTATATATGAGAGTATGTATATAATTTGTTGAATTGCACAAGTGTTCCAGGTATGCGTATCCTGCCTTCAATGAAGTACTTCAATGCAATTATTAGATAAGTGTTTTATTATGAATTAAAAACAAAAATTATTGTTTAAAACTTTTTCTATTAAGCATTGTAACGAGTTGAGCACCGCGGCTAACTCGTAGCGGTATGCGTACCGCTGCGCTATGACGGAACAGAGTAGACTCGCGCGCACGAAGAAAAACACGTGCAAATTCGGGAATAAGAGCGAGAGAGATAGAGAGAGCGAGCGCGCGGGCTAATCCTTCAGGTGCGCGCTCAGATAGCTCTCGGCCTTCGGAAAGTAAACACAGGACTTCGCTCGTGATCTCGTGTGCTGTGCTGTGTCCAGCAGATCGAATTATATCTTGTGTGTGAGTGCGACGCGGAGTCCGGGTTTCCTGATCTCCCTGCTTAGCGGTTCAGCAACGTCTAGTCCTGCAGTCTGTCCGGAATCAGGAGCGTCAGTGACGAGAACGAGAAGGTTTAAGTGACGCGCAGTGACTGTGATTGTGTGCATGAGAGTGTATATCACCCGCGCGAGGATGATCCGGCGCGCGCGACCTCCACGGCGATATACGCGCGCGAATGCGATTATTCCAGCGTCGCGGCGAGTCTCAAAGTTGTTGGCGACTCGCGTATTATTATTATTATTTATATTTGTCAACTTACGGTTTTTACGCGCTAGTGAAATATAACTTGGTCTCATTATTTTACGTGCTTTTTCGTCATTTCTAAACCTCACTCGTTTACTTCCGATTCCTGTTCCTTCCTCCGAATACCGTCGCCTCGGCAGGCGTTATTTATTAGTGTCTAACGCAGTTGAGCAGCCGAGCACGCGCCAGGCGGCGCGTAGACCCAGAAAAAAAAAGCAGCTGAGATCCAGTCGTTTAACGCGTTATTCGTTGATCGAATTTACACCCCGTTACAGCATTTACTTTGTGGGATTTATTTTATTGTTGCAGGTTCTTTAATGTTTATGATGTTTGTAGCAGATGAATTTTACTATCAGCCTCTTGACTAGTAAAAGTATATTATTTTTAATTTATTTAAATTATTATTTATCTTGTATATAAATGATTTTGTTGCATTTTATTGCAAAGTATAATGTCATTGATATATCATTATAGTCAAAAATTGCATAAAAATTTGTTTACGGTTAAAATTATGATTAAAATATTGTTCTTATTTCAATTTTTATTATTGTTTTTAATTTTCAATGCAATATTAATTGTTATTTATGATTGTTATAATTTGCTATGTATAATCTAGTTACAATTTAATTATACAATGCACAAATTACAATTTAGTAAAAGTATCTCGTTTAATATTTGTTTAAGAAGTCGATTCTGTAATGCAGTAACCATATATCATTGAGTTAATGATTTACATTTTTATAATTTATATGTATATATATAATTATGAGGCATAGTGTTACGTTCAGAGCAAGCAAGATTAAAGATTTATGTATGTTATACACATCTACACATATGTAAGTCTTTAGTGGACGCAAGAGTATAATAAAAAATTAATTAATTCAAGATTTTAAGTAACATGCAAATATTATATATATATATATATATATATATATATATATATATATATATATACGGTGTCAGAAGCAATATAAGTGACTTGCTGCTGTCAGTCATAGCAGGGCAGTATAATTTTTGTGTACGACATGACAAAGTAGTGGTTGACAAAGACAAGCCTCTACCGTTCACAGGCTTACAGGATACGGGCTGTGCAATAATATATTGTGATAATGCGAGTGCTTTTAAAAAAAGGAGTGATAAGAAAGTAATAGGATTACAAGATTCATGAAGACAGAAGAAAGAGAAGGTTTAGTCAGAAAAAAGGTAAAAGGAAGTAGGGTAAAAACATTCTAAAAATTTAGTCTGGACATAGCATAGAGTTTAAGTGAAGAAAGTTAGTTCATGCAAGTATGAGCAAGTATGTGTAATTTAAGGTTCTTTAAAAAATTCAAGCTAGGCGTTGTGCAGAATATCGTATATTCATTATATACAGTGAGTTTGAGTGAAAAAAGTTGATTTAAGCAAGTATGACATGTAATATAACGTTTTTTAAAAAATTTAGGCTAGGCGTAGTGTAGAATATAGTATATGCAATATATATATAGTGAGTTTAAGTGCAAAAATTTCGTTTAAAAAAGTATGAAGTGTAATATAAGGTCACTTTGTATAAAAATTAGTAAAAGTATGCGTATATATACATGGTGATGAGTATGATAATATACAGTTACAGTGCAAGTGTTTAATATAGTTAGAGTGAAAATAATTCATATTTTCTTGAGATTTAAGGTTATACAGAAGGATAAAATATCAAATATACGTATATATAGACACATATGCTCAGTGATGGCTTAGAATATAGTATATTGAACATATATAGTCATTGTACAAGTATTTCATAGAAGCAAGTGTGAAAAGTTTACACAGAGAAAACGAACTTGGGTTTATTGCATGAACGCACTAAGAAATAATACTGATAAATGCATGCTTTTTTTGAATGAAATAGACAGGTTTAAGGCAAGTGAGATATACGAAAAACGTCTGAGCGCTCATTTTACAAAAATCGCAAGCGACCCATCGGAAAATCCTATGAACCTCATGCAAAATATATATAACAATGGTGTAGTTTTTTAAGAATTTGATATAGGTATAGTGAAAGATGTCAGTCTCTACGTTTATTTGCCTACAAAAGTATGTCTAAAAAGATGCATATACATGGTGATTATGTAGAATATAGTATATATAATATACATAGTGAATTTGACTGAAAAAAGTTGTTTCGAGCAAGTATGTTGTGTAATATAAGCTCACTTCTTATGAACATCAGGTCCTGCACACGGACGGAAATCCAATTTTTGGAGAATGAGGCTTCGCTAGTAGAAAGACTTTTTTCAATCGGGTAATTAGAATTTTTAAATACTGTGAATTTGTTCAGAATTTAATTTTCTACAAAAAAAGCCAAAATACTTTTATAAAAAAACCATTTTGTAAAAAATGGCTCACAAATAATTGAAAAAAAAACACGTTTTTGGTCAAATTCAAAAGGCGTTCGTCCTGGAGTATAAGACGTTTTTTCGAAACTCTTTATACGGGGCGAGTGCCTAAAAATATTATTTTTAACATTTAAAATAAAAATTTCTTTCAGATAAAATGTATAAAAATTAAAATTAAAATTATTAGTCATCTTAGACAAAAAATGAAAAATACGCAATTTTACGAAAAAACGATAAAAATTTTGTTCTGATAAACGGGTTTCAGGAGCGGGTTCTATGGAAAATTTCATGTCAAAATAAGCAATATAGAAAAAATCAATTTTTTTAAAGTTTAAAGGTGTTGTCTCCCCTTAATTCGAGTTAACAGGCCAAAATCGTTTTTTTCATAGCAATAAACTAGTATTTATCATAAAACTTCAAGGCTATACATTTTACATAAAAGCCTTATAAGTTGTAGATATTTTGGAAACACAACTTTTCACCATGACAATCATTTTTTCAAAACGCTTATATATAAACGACTATCCTAGAAACGATTTTCAGTGCATATCATTGAATAATAATTTCGGTGCGACACGCTCTATCTGGCTCAAAAGCTTTAATTAATTGCCTGACAATTGCGCGACGTGCGAGCATCAATAATATCGAGGCGAGCGCCTTCATCGCTTCCGCCGTAAGGCCGCGTGTAGCGCGCTAGTTCATGACACAGAGAGCAGCACGAAAACCTATCAAGAAACTAAAGGGGTCCCTCAAGGGTCAGTGCTTGGCCCATTATTATGGAATATCATATACAATGGAGTACTTAGGCTAGAGCTACCCAAAGGAGCAACGATTGTAGGGTTTGCGGATGACATTGCAGTAGTGGTAGTAGCAAAGCAAAAAGAAGAGGTGATGGAAATTGCTAACAAGGCAGTAGGTATAATCCACAATTGGCTAAAACACGAAAATAAAACGAGGAGAACTGTAACGTTACCTTCAAACTAAAGTAACTCCCGATTCAATGATGACAGCTATGCTGGCGTCAAAGGATGGTTGGTGCGCAGTAAACAACTACGTGATGACCATTCTCAAGAAGGTTAGGAATAACAAAGAGAATAAAACACAAGGACAAGGCGAAACAGCTAAGTAAAACCGTTGCTAGACGGAGTCCACTAGCTACTAGATACGAAACGCTTCTCGGATTGATGCAGAGGAACGTAGATGTCGGGGTTGAGTCTGTCCAGAGGATGACCAGGCCATGCTGCTCAAAGTAGATGACCGGATGATGCTGCAGAAAGCAGACGGCTGGACCATGCAGAATGAAGAAGACGGTAGGACGATGCAGAGTGAAGACGAGTTTGATCCTGAACCCCTAGACACATTGGTGAATGAGGGATGTATGGAAATGTCAATCTTCATAGGAGAAGCGGAATTGACTAGTTAACGGGACCTACGAAAGTATTGTTCAACGATATTACTTGTAGGGATCCGGTGTCGGAGGGCCACTTGTGTAGAGCTTGATTTGCTTACGCTACATGAAACATACACACACATTCTACGCGGGTAAGCCTGACACCCGTATGTAGCGCGTCCCCTGGGTGGCGGATGGGGAAAAGCTTGCTGGGGTTTATACCTCGAAGGGTAGAGCAAAAATAAAATATGCTCCGTGGACTAAATAAGGCCGCCGCGTATGCCATGCGGTGCGACCTGTATGCTGCCAAAAGGAGATCCTGGGTGGGGAGACAATCTGAGGTTGCGAGCAAAAGTGACCTGAACCACCTTCGGCTCCCGCTGACGGCAAGACGGAAGGCAAGTCACATAGTCAGTACCGGTCAATCGGCTAAGGCGAGTGCGTGATATTGCTTAATGTCTGCCAGAAACTCTCCAGAGAGCCAAGCACTTTGTTCAGAGTGGGAGGTTCGAGAAAGTGAAGGTGGGCTAGTGCAGTATTGCGCGCTATACTCTGGTATGATGTTCCTAGTCTGGCACCGCTTACAGTCACATGTTGAGGCCATGTCAGCTGCCGCCATAGACATGGGGATCGACAGTGGTAGGATACATACTGGAATGAAGACTATTATCGAGCATGGAAAATTGATCCAAGCAAGGAGAGAAAGCAGGAAAAGGAGCTCTTGAAATCTGGAATACAATCCGGGATGCTGAGCAAGAATGAGAAAACATATGGGAGAAGATCCGAGACAGACTGGACTCTATAGATAATGTTGTGTCAAACGCATACAACATTCATAAGTCTGTTAAAAGCGATCTATCGGCGATTATGATCTAGGTTAACCTTCTTGAAAGAGGACAAGTGGCGCTAGGAAAGAGCAAGGAGAGCCTTGGATTGTGCTAATAAAAGCGTAAATGTCACCGAACTAGCAGCATATTCAGAAGGAGGACAAGGCATTACAGACGATAGAAGCATTAAACGCAGTGACGCCAAGAACGCTAAATAAGCGATAGATGTCACTAAGCCAGGTAGAAGAGCAACAAGAAAACTACGCTAAAAGAACCAAGGAAAATAAGGAAGTAGCCTCTGTAGAAGTCGCATCACAAATCCAATCACAGGTGTCTCCGGAAGAAAAGGAAGACCCACCTTGGCAGGAGGTTCTTACCAGAAAGAAGAAAAAGTAAGAAAAGAAGAGGAAAAAGAAAATACGCAAAAGCACTAGTGCCAAGACCAAAAATGGCACTAGAAAACCACGAGAGAGACTCACCAGACCTGATGCACTTTTTATAAAAGCTGCTGAAGAAAATTCGTACGCTGATATTTTGAGGAAAATAAAAGCGGACCCTAATCTGACGGAGCTTGGTAACAGCGTAAATAAGATACGCAAAACAGTGGCAGGAGATCTTATTTTAGAGCAACGACGCACCAAAGAAGTAAAAATGCAGGAACTTCAAGAAGCAGTTAAAGCGGTACTGGTTGAAAAAGCCACAATCAGGAGGCTTCAGCATGAAGAAGTCTTTGAAATAAAAGACCTGGATATGCTTACCTCTATGCAGGATATTTTAGAAGCCCTGAGTAGAGAGTTTCCAAAAGAAAAGAAAGTAGTAGAGGAGACGTCCGTATTCTTCGGAAAACTTATGGAGATACAGCTGCCTGCCCAGATTGCACAAAAAGCGATCGCACGGGGAAAGCTTAAAGTAGAAGTCCTGAGTAGAGAGTTTCCAAAAGAAAAGAAAGTAGTAGAGGAGACGTCCTTAAAGACTCTTCGGAAAACTTATGGAGATACAGCTGCCTTAAAGTAGATTAATTAGGTTAATTGCAGAATCAGGGACATGAGTCAAGAGAAACGACTACCTAGATGCTATAAATGCCTGGGTTTCGGTTATATCGCAAAAAAGTGTACAGAGACGTACGACAAAAGTAAATGCTGTTTTAAGTGCAGAACGAAAAGACATGCAGCGAAAAGTTGCACGAACGCGCTGAGTTGCATTCTCTGCCGGGAAAAGGATGGAGAATCAAAAAGTGATCATGCAGCTGGTAGTTATACATGTCCAGCTTACCAAGCTGCATTAAAAGTAGGCCAACGAAAATTAAGATAGTGCAGATAAATCTAAACCACTGTGGGACAGCACAGGACCTACTCAATCAGTATGTCCGCGAGAAAGAGGTAGACGTAGCTATTGTGTGCGAACAATATAAGGATCTAGATGAACTATCGTGGAAAATAGACAATACGGGTAAAGCAGCAATCTGGGCATGTGGAAATGTTGCTTTCTGTGATAAAATGAAGATCCGTGAACAAGGATTTATACGGGCTAAGGTAGCAGGTGTCACTGTTTACAGTTGCTACGCTTCACCTAACGTTCCAATCGAGCAGTTCTAACAACTGCTAGATCGACTCATACAAGACGCAGTAGGAAAAAAAAACAATACTGATTGCAGGCGACTTTAATGCGTGGGCTGTGGAGTGGGGCAGCATAAAGACTAACCACAGAGGACGAGTACTTCTGGAAGCATTTGCTCTCCTGGATTTGATCCTAGTTAACTAAGGATGCATCCACACATTTAGAAGAGGAGAAGCAGGATCTATTGTCAACTTGACGTTTGTTAGTAGCAGCCTTATTGGCTCAGTTGATTCATGGACAGTAAGTGAACACTTCACACATAGTGATTATTAGGCCATAATAATCAAGGTAGGAATACCAAAAAGGGTATCCAGCGCGAGTACAACGACCAATAGGGTTAGTCGGAAAACGAAGGATTATGATAAGGAGATGTTCCTGTTAGCACTAGAAGAAATGCAACTGTCTGGAATGGCGAACAGCAAGACGGAGCAGGTAACGGTGAACTTCACCCGAGCATGTGACGCTGCAATGCCACAAAGAGTGGCATATAGTAGACGACCACCAGTATACTGGTGGGATAAGAAGATTGCAAATGCACGTAGCAAGTGCCACTGGACCAGAAGACGAGAACAACGGGCGAGGAAAAAATACTATAAAGCTGGTATAAGCCAGTAAATATCAAATGCCTACAGACAAGAAATGAAGGACTCTAAAAGGAGTCTTAAGAAGAAAATCTGAGAAAACAAACGACGGTGCCTTAAGGAATTACAGGATGAGGTCAAACAAGACCCTTGGGGTCGACCATACAAAATAGTAATAGAGAAGATTAAAGGAAGCTTCGTGTCCCCTCTAAAATGCCCGAAGCTATTACACCGGGTAGTGACCACGCTGTTCCCCAAGCAACTGGAAGAGCCAAGTGTCATCGAAAGAGGTTTAAATGAAGAGGCTATTGCACTGATCACGATTGAGGAATTGTTAGCCGCCTGCAGAAGGTTAGGAAACAACAAGGCCCCAGCGCCGGATGGCATTCCAAATATTGCGTTGAAGCATGCCATTCATGCTCATCCAGAGGTCTCTGTAGAATTGTACAATACATGCCTAGGAAAGGAAAATTATCACAAACTGGAAAAAACAGCGACTAGTGCTTCTGCTAAAAGGAAAGAAACCACCCAAGGACTTCTCATCATACAGACCACTCTGCATGCTGGATACCCCAGGGAAGATTCTGGAACGCATTATCTGCATCAGAATAGATCATTTTATAGAAGGAAAAGGTGGATTAGCGGAACACCAATATGGCTTCAGAAAGAAGCGTTCAACCCTGGACGCAGTTAGTCTAGTGATTGACACTGCACAAACAACGATAGAGAGGAAAAGATGGAAAGAAGAAAAAAAGAAGTATAGCACTATAGTTACATTGAATGTAAAAATGCATTCAATTTGGCCAGATGAGGTGAAATACTCGAGGCACCTTGGAAGAAGGGTGTGCCCTTATATATAGGAAGGATGATGTCCGACTACTTGAAGGATAGAATTATATTATATGACACTGAGGACGGTACCAAGACATATAAAGTTACAGGAGGCGTCCCCCAAGAATCAGTACTTGGCCCACCGACTTGGAACATCATTCATGACGGAGTACTAAAGCTACAATTACCTGAAGGAGCAACAGTCGTAGGATTCGCTGACGACATAGCAGTAGTGGTAGTAGCGAAACGTAAAGAGGAGTTGACAGACATAGCTAAAGAGTTAACCCGTATATCACACGAATGGTTAACAGAGACAGAACTGGAACTAACCAGTCACAAAACGGTAGTTATCCTCATTTTCAGTAGGAAGAAGATGGAGGCAATCATACTGACGGTGGATGGACATAAGTTTCTCAACCAACCATCAAATACTTGGGCATCACCATTGATGCAAGACTAAGTTTTAAACAGCATCTGGAAATAGTCAGTGATAAAGCAGCAATAGTTAGGGCTGCTCTATCAGGATTGATGCCAAATGTAGAAGGGCCATCTCAGAAGCGAAGGTTACTCTTAGCCAGTGTAACCACATAGATTAGGCTATACGAAGCCCCAATATGGGCAGATGCAATGCGGGTGAAATCGTATGCACGAAAGTTGCACGAAACTAGACGACCATCCGAACTGCCTAATATGTTCGGATGCAACAGAGGATGTTAAGCACGTCTTTTGCGAGTGCTTACGATATCATCAGGAGCGACAGGAACTTGAGAGTTATCTTCAGATCAGAGTAACTCCTGAGTCGATTATGACGGCTATGCTGACCTTGGAGGATGGATGGTGCGCAATCAACATTTATGCAGCAGACATTCTCAAGAAAGTCAGGAAAGACAAAGAAGACAGAAGAAGACGGGGAGGCTGATTACGTACGTGTGTATGTGCGACGCAGAAAATGAAGGATGACTATAGTGATGACAACCACATCAACTAGAAGCAGGCGAAAGCCCCCCCCCCCCCGCAAAGCATTGCTTGACGGTGGTACCACGGGGTTCAGAAGGATAGGAGATGGAGCTAGGCACCTTTACCGAGGGTCGACAAAGGCAAAGAGCGCGTTCCTTTTTACGGCTGGGTGTTTTTACCTGGCCGTAGAGGGGATGGGTTTAGTCGGTGGGAATCCGACACACGGCTAACATTGTGGATGGGGCAGTCTCGACAACCACTTAAACAAGGTTATGCTATAGTTTTCTAAGATTTTCCCTAATACCTCTTTCTCCGAGAGAGAAAAAAAAACACAAACACCCGTCCGCACGGACATTTTTAAAAACGCATGATTCGAACTCTAAACACCTCCATATGCGTTTCTACAAAGTTTTAGCGAAACTGAAAATATAATTTTTTTATTTTAATTATTTTTTACTATTACAATGCTTCTTCTAGGAGGATGCAAAATATAAAACAATATTTTTTCGAAAACGGAAATATAGACTTTCTAACTTAAGGCTACCATATATACTAGTAGATATGCTCAAAACTTTGTTATTAGAGAATTTTCGAATTAAATTTTTTTTAAATCCTCACATTAATGGCAAAAATTTGTATGTTTAGAGAAGATCTACCAGTACAAAATTACTGTTTTTTCCCGAAAATATATATGACGTATGTTTTCTACGTCATATCTTAATATATTTAATATAAATATATTTAACCTTTTTCTAAAGAGCAGCAGCATAAATGGCAGAAAATCGTCGGTATGGATCTAAGTCGCAGCGAATTGCTTGAACTTTTTTATTCTCAATTATACAAAAGAATATTATAAATTTAATTTTTAATTCAAGATTCTATTTAGATTTTTTTACTAATATACAATTTTGCTAAAAACATTGCTTTTCGCAAAATGATTAGTATTTAAAATAAATTCCCCATGGTTGAATAAAAAATGCACAAAAATGTTTTAATGGCTTCCTGCAAACAACTATTAATTGTTGATTTTTTAGGCACTCTATGGTTCCAAAAATGAAAATGGAGGCGAATCAAATATTCATCAGCGAACTACTCATTTGCCTCCATCAAGCGAAGAAGATTCACAGCTTTGTTCTAACCCAAAAATAGATACTATCTTTAATTCTGCTGAAGGAGATACATTTGTTTTTAGAGGTAGGTTATATATATATATATATATATATATATATACACACACACACATTTCTTGCTCTGTTCACTGACTCCCATATTTTGTTTTTGATTCTTATGCTTTCGCAATTTTATCAATTGTATTATTTCAATCAACAATTTTATCTCCATTCTTAATTTATCAATACGCTTATTTTCTAATTTCTTATAATCTTTATTATGATAATTCTTTATTCAAATGCTTTTTTTGATATATTATATTTTATCATTTATCTTTCCCTTTTTTATACAGTTTTTTATTTCCATCTGCATTTTGATTTTGGTTTATCTATATCTATGTACCCTATTCTAAATACATTTGAGAATTCAATTGTGCTTGAAATACGACAACGGTTGTTTACGGGATTGATCTAGACTGAGTAAGAGGGTTATCTTACGCATTACGACCAGTTATTTAAGTTCTAATCACTGCGGTAGAATTACCTGGACATCTACGTCCATCAGGATGCCTTTGTGTGCAAGTGCGTGCGAAGGTACGGGTAAGAGACCACGGTGTGGTTTCGAGTGCATATGTTGGATAGTAGAAAATAAAGTAACTTCAGTAAAAAATTAACTAATTTGTTTTTCTCAATCCATCTTAAACCCACCCCGTTCCTCGAGCTGTCATATAGCACTCGACCAAACTAGCCCAGCACACTTCTAGCCTTTTTGCACCAATAAAACGAGTCGCGAGATTAGAGCGTTCGTTGGCGATTGCTTGGTGCCCATTTCGTTCTTTTCTGTAAAGGCGCGACGGGATTAGAGGTCTTAACGTCCGCTTGGTCAATTTCTGTTTACAGGGTGATTCTAAAACAATACAAAATTTATATACCATCGTGATCAGCGTAATAAACTGAGTCTGGGGAAATTAGTCCGAAAATTTTTTTTCCACTTTCCACTTTCCCAGTTAAGAAAAATCCCCTCACCACAGCGCCTAGCGAAAAAGCGCGTAAGGGGAAATGAGCCACGGCGGCCGCGGCGCCGTTGCTAAGGAGATCGGCTGCAGCGAACGGAGTAACAATGAGAGCCTAAGAGATCGAAAAGCTCAACTCTTTCGCAAAGTCTGACGATCTGCATGTGCGAATAATTTTTGTTCGACTAACAGAACTAATTTTAATAAATTTTCCAGACTCTTCATACCCTTTGTCACACTGGCAAATCGCACGAGAAACACTTTCCGCGGGCCTATCAGCGGGACTTTATGCGGTACTTTCTGCAGTACTTTTCGCGGGCCTAACAGCGGGAGTTAGAGTTAGAGTTAGAGTTAGACATTTATTTTAATCCGGGAACTTAAAGACCCATGAGGTATACAGAAATACATTTTTGCACAAATAGTTATATAGTTACAAGTGCAATAGATATACACAGAAAGCATATTGAAGAGTAGCGTTGACAGAATGTGGTGTATAGATTATCAAGTTTAATGTATATGTAAGAATAACTTAAAGTAATTACAACTAGGAGCTCTGCGGCCTTGTAAAGACTAATGTAGCAATAAATAATACGACTTAGTACTACTTAGAGCTCTGTGACCCTGTACAGAAAACAAAGTTAAAGCTAGGACTATATTATTAACAGTATATTAGGTTTGAAATCGAGGGGTGGCCGAGATGTGAGCAGGCGACGGGATAGCATCGCAGAATAATAAATGTTTAAGAATTGATGAATACAGTTTTTAGAGATGTGTTATTGTGGGATAGTAAGGTAATGTTGTCGGGTAAACTGTTCCAGAAATAAGAGGCTGAGATTTGAAAAGAGTTGTAAAAAAGATTAGTGTTGAAACGAGGAATATAAAACGTGGGAACACGATGCCGAGTAGACCTGCGCACATCCCGGTCAGCCGTTAATGTAAATTTTTAGCCAGATAGTTAGGTCGACCTGTCTGCAGAGGAGCGAAAGTGAGAGCACCGAGAAAGTATTCTTGGTGAGCTTTTACTGGTAGCCAGCCAAGCTTTTGTCGATACGGCGTTACATGATCCATTCATGGGATATTGCCGTAAACAAAGCGAGTGCAGGCATTCTGTGCGCGCTGCAATTTAAGATTTAGTTCTCCGGATTGATCATGAAACACCAGGCAGGCGTAGTCAAAGAAGGGTAAAATGAGTGATTGACAGAGGGACTTGCGAAGGCCGAATGAGAGTGCGCGTTGATGCAGGCGAAGCTAGCGGAGCGTGCGAAAAACCTGCTGACAGATGTGAGATCCATGGCGTCCCCAACTGAGGTCAGAGGTAATCCAGACCCCAAAGTTCTTCACCGCTGACACGTAGGGGATAGGTGTAAGGTTAACTGATACAGCCGGAAGAGTATGTAGATTGATAAGAGAGAGGTTAAGGGTCAGCCCATTGACAGCAGCCTAGTTAGCTATTGCAGTGCAGTCTTGGGAAATTCGGTTAATGGCGTCTGGGTTCATGTCTTTTGCAGCTATGTTAAATTTGAGTGTCATCGGTGTAGATCATGTAGTTGGAGAACCTCAGTACCTGTGGTAGATCATTAATAAAGATAGCAAATAGCAGGGGTCCCAGGACGGAGCCCTGGAGAACACATGCACTGGTAGCAATCCAGTCTGAAATTGAGCCGCCCTCGTCGGCTACCGCCTGATATCTGTCAGCAAGAAATGAGGTGAACCATTAGAGTGTGTTTTCAGCTATATTAAATGATCAAAGTTTTTGAATGAGTAGTGTGTGAGGGATCCTATCAAATGCTTTCGAGAAGTCAAAAAGGACAAGTATGGTGTAGCGAGATTCGTCCATAGCCTGGCGTATGTCGTCCAGGACCCCAAGTAAGGCAGTCTGAGTGCTATGCCCGGACAAAAACCTGCTTGTCTGGGAGTTAGAAGGTCATAATCTTTAAGATAATTCAACAGTTGTTTAGAAAGTATTCTCTCTTGTAATTTCGAGCATTCAGATAGCCGTGAAATGGGACAGAGGTCCGACACATCGTTCAGTGGAGAGACTTTCGGTATGGGATTTATTAGTGTTTTCTTCCAGAAAGCGGGAATGGAACAGGTAGTTATTGATAAGTTGAAAATTCTGGTGATCGGTTGCAGTATGTATGGGTGACGGAGAGATAGGTGTTGAATTGAGATTCCATCGAGGCCAATGGTCTTCGATTTGGCCGCGGAAAGAGCTTCTGAGACATCGATTGGACTGATTTGCTGGAAGGAAAACGGGGTTGTTGTAAAGTGCTGAGGAGAGGAATGAGACGGGGGGCGAAGATGAAGGTGAGGCGGTGATGCATTTGATATTGATGCGTGTGAAGTGTGAGTTAATGACGTGTTAAGAAAAACGCGAGAAAGGTGAGGTGGTACGGCAGGAGACTACGACTAGCCTACGAAGGATACTTCAGAGCCTGTTGCCGCGCTGCGGAGTGTTTATTTCATTCGCGTAATATGTGCTTTTAACTGCACGTAAGTTGCGTAGCCGTAATAGCCACTCTGCGAGAGCGATATTCAGCCAACAATTTAGAGGAGCCCCTCTCACAGACGCGTTTAAAAATTTTGTTGCGATTCTTGATTTTGGCCCGTATGGCCTGGGTGACCCACGGTTTCTGCCGAGTTCTCGTAACAATTGGTCGAATTGGCATTTGGTCAACTTGTCAAGAGATGTAATTATTGATGCATTGAAGAGAGAGACAAAATCATCAAGCTCGCAGACATTATTATTTGCCAACGCGTTAAGGCTACAGTTAACGTTCTTGATGAAATCGCTGTTATTTTTAAGAGCAGATATATTGCGACTGAGAATTTTCCGTTCCGAAGTGTCGGGGCGCGCAAACGAAAATGTAAGATCGATGCGGTCATGAACATACGTAAACGGAGCGTCAGATTTTGTATAGTTTACCACCGCGGACAATGAATGGACAATAAAAAGGTCGAGCAATGTGTGGTTTATCAAACGATCAGCATTAATTGTGTGGTGCGTCGCCGGTGACGGTACCAGCGTAAGCGCATGTGAGGCAATCAAGTCAGCAAGATATCTTGTCTCGAACGATGTAGCGGAGAGCATGTTGCAATTGAAATCCCCCGTGACAACCACATTACTGTAACAAGGTAAAAAGACCGCGAGCTTATCGAAAAATACATGCGGTAGGGCGACTTTAGGAGGTCGATACACCACCGAGAACAGGAGCTTGTCCCTGCCACAGGACACCTTAAGCAGAACATACTCTGAGCTTGTCCCATCTCGGATACCGGACTTGGCAAGGATTCTGGAGCGCAGTGACTTGTGAATGTAAACAGCCATACCACCGCCACCACGTCCCTCGCGATCATGGCGAACAAGGTCGTAGCCGCCAATGGCAACCGAGGCATCACCGTCGTGGCTGGATAGCTTATTTTCTGTGATAGCAATAATGTCTTTAAAATTAAGGTGTAGGTAAGCTTCCACCTCGACAAAGTGAGTCAGCAAGCCGTTGACGTTAGCATGCGTAATGTCAGCCTGAGAGAGGAACGCGTGGCGTGTAGCGTTACCCGAAGGGTGAGGCTGGTCATTGCGTAGAAGTCACTGCACTCCAGGCATCGCCGGCGAGAATTTATTCAAATCGGAGCTACGATAGATAGGTACAGGCGACTTGTTTGTGTTTTCGCACATGTGAACTGTCATATCAATGACTCGCGGATTTCGGTAACCCAACTGTTTAGATTTGGTACGCGCTAATTTTAGTAAATTGTAGACTGATTTCGGATACACGGTTTGTAAATTTATGCTCGAGTTGGATTGGTGACCAAAAACCGCGTTAGCTGTAAACAATTTAAAACCGGATCTCGTAAAAATAATAAAATCACGCGTAAACGAAGATTTGAATTTGATGACAATTCTCTTAAAGTTGCCGCGGTCGGTGGAGAGGCTCACGTTAGCGATGTCCATCGGTGAGGAGAGTTGACCCTGGTTGCGGGCAGAGTTGGCGGTCGGAGCAGTCTTTGGATCATCCTGAGAGGCAGGTGCCTGGGTGGAGGTCTGTTAGCGCAGGGCGCATTCCCGTGGAAAGGTTGCTCTCTACAAGATGTCATTCTCGAGTTGAGAGAGGTCTAGAGCATGGCTGATGCAATCTGTCTCGGTGTAGCGTCACGATTATGAGTTTAGATGTCTCCGACGGAATATTTTGTTGCAGGTGAGCTGCAGTAGCGGCTTGTTCCTTAAGCGTGTTGATCCGAGACTCGTGGTTGCTGATAGATGCGTCTTGCGCATCTAGTCGCTGGGTTACGATGGAGAGATCGTTAAGGCGTTCTTCCACTCTAGCCTCTTGTCTCTGGCAAAATTCCTCGAATTGCCTTCGTTGGTTCTCCTGGAGTCTTGAAAACTGGTTAGCGAGCTGTTGAGTCAGTTGTTGCGAAAACAATGTGAGTCAAGGGGGCCTGATGTTCTGCAGGCCTTGATTGAGTGGGGATTTGCGAGTGTCGTGTGTGGAGAGAGAGAGATAGAAAGAGAGAGAGGTCTTTATTGGCTAAAAGCAAAAAATAATACATTTTAGATCACATAAGATTGTGTCGCACACAGTCTAACAAAAAGAGAAAATAAAATATATAATAACAGCAATTTAGAAAGTCAAATTGATTGTCCTACGCAGATAAAAATAAATAGTTCAGTATAAAAATACCGTCACATAAAATCACATAAAACCACATTTCGTTATATTCAAGTATCACATTAAACTTTTCTAATATTACGCTGTACATTAAAATTTGGTCATAGACCTATCTGTATTGCACGCTTGAAATCTAAAATACGTAATACTCAAAGAATTTTTACGGCCTAAGGGCCGAGTCTGACTAGGTTGAAAATTAAGAATGCAGCACCAGAGGGTTCAGAGTCGTCACAATTCAGTGGCCGGCAGGTGCCACCGCAGCGCCCTCTTAAAGGAGGCGAAAGATGGCAGGTTTCGCAAAGTAGAAGGGAGAGAGTTCCAGAACCGAGCACCCTGGACCTGGAGAGCCCTAGCCCCGGATTCAGTACTCACGGTAGGGATGCTCAGTTCCGGGGGAACTCCCCTACTTGGTTTGTGTTGATTGACCAATGAGGTCAGATACGAAGGTTCACTGATCCGGATTATTATATATAATAGAATGGCTTAAAAGTAGAGCCTTCTGGAATCGGTGCGAAGCCATTCTAGATGCCTCCGGTAGGGACTGATGTGTTCATCTCTTGTAACCCCGAAGATGAATCTCACACACGAATTTTTCAGTCTCTGTATCCGTATTCGTTGTTTGTTAGACGCGTCCAGGATGATCACAGTACAGTAGTCGATGTGCAGTTGTATAAGTGTCTCAACTAGCCTTCTGCGGAGAGTCTCAGTGGTGCAGTCCCTGATAAACCGCAGGCTATATAGGGCTTTGTTTACTTTTTTCGTGATAGCATCCAACCGTGGTTTCCAAGTAAGTTTGCTATCCAATACAACACCGAGACTCACAACCGTTTCACTAAATGGGCCGATCACTCCGTCCGGTAACGGAACCCCAGGCAAGTTCCATGATTTAATATCGTTAACGTTCTTCATGGACCCGTAAAATATGGACTTGGTTTTGCCGGAGTTACGTCACAGACCGGAGCTCTCCGCCCAGCCAGAAACCAGCCGTGCCGCTTCTGCCAGTCGAGCCACGCCATCCAGGAAATTATCTTTGTTGGTGTGTAGATAGATCTGGAGGTCGTCCGCGTAAAAAAGATGTTTAATTGTGTTACCGTCGAGTACATTTTGCAGGTCATTGACATAGAGGCTAAACAGCAGTGGTCCCAGGACAAAACCCTGAGGAACTCCCAAATTGGTTTCAAGCCGCTCTGAAGTTCCGTTTTTATTCGAAATTACCATCTGAGATCGCCCATGTAAATATGATTTAATCCACAGGAGAGCCGCCCTAGAGAACCCCAGCTGTCTCAATTTAGATAGTAATTTAGAATGTGATATGGTGTCAAAGGCCTTGCTAAAGTCAAACAGCAGCATAAGCGTCACCTTCTTTTTGTCAATTGCCATGCGTACGTCGTCAGTCAATTTTAATAACGCTGTTTGTGTACTGTGGTGTTTTCGGAAACCGGCCTGAAAGGAGTCGATTATATGATTTTTATGATACTCCGTGATCTGGGTGTGCGCGATCTTTTCGAGAACCTTTGAGAGGAAGCAGAGCAATGCAATTGGACGAAAGTCCTCAACATTGGAAAGAGCGCTGGTCTTTCTTAGAGCGATTAACTGTGCCTGCTTCCAGATACTCGGAAAGTTTCCCTAAGCGAAGGAGCAGTTAAATAAATGAAGAATAAATTCGCCAATAATTGGAAGAGCCTTGACGACCACCCCGCATGGAATACCATCGACATCCCTCGCTTGCAAGGAAAAATGTGATATAGCAAGGACGACGTCGCTCATACTAACAGGGCTAGAAGTAAAGCCCTCCTCGCTTGCAAGTAAAATAGTGTCCATTGCATTGTCTTCATTTTC
The DNA here is from genome assembly GCA_016647725.1 of Nasonia giraulti. Lineage (NCBI taxonomy): Eukaryota > Metazoa > Arthropoda > Insecta > Hymenoptera > Pteromalidae > Nasonia > Nasonia giraulti. The sequence continues at coordinate 45,047 of QLYP01000111.1, forward strand.
GAGGGGTGATACCGATACTCCCGTGAAGTGCTCGTTCAGCTCCCCCGGCGTGAAACCAAAAAACTTCTCCTCCTTACGCCCAGGCAGGAGGCCGAGATGACGCATTACCTTCCAGATATTTCTATTTTCATCAAGAGCGTCCGATAGTTGTTGGCGAAGGAAGGACTCACGCTCTTAAGCAGAACGCATGTCGGCCTCGTTGGGGAGTCGAAAAACCTCATCAAAAAGCTCCGCTCTCCCGTGCGTTCATAGTGTCTGAGTGTAGCATTGCGTTCATCGATGAGGAGCCTCAGCTCTGGTCCAGACCAAGGAGCATATTTCTTACGTGGCCAAACCGTTTTCAAAGGCGCCAATTCATCAATTGCTAATTTTAAATTATTATTAAGAATGGATAAAGTGCCCTTCAGATCGGTTTCAATGAAATTCATGGCTGTCCAGTCACAACAAGACATGAGGTCGATAAGACTAGATGTGTCTATGCTTTTGTAATCACGATAAGAGAAAGTGTCACTCACGGGAATCGGGGCGTAGATGTCTAGTGAGACTTCTATGACACAATGCTTGCAAAAACTAGGCAGCCACTCATTCCTAGAGTCCAGGATCGTGTCGTTTTCGTCGGTCATGATACGGTCAATCCATGTGTGAGACGATGAGCTATGATGATGCGTGGGACCATGCCGGATGATCTGAAGAGATAACTCTTCGGACAGACGCTTGCTAGTAGCGTCAGAGTCAGACAGTAGGTCCGAGTTCACCCATTATGATCTTATGACTAAATTCGCTGCATAAGTCCCGCATTACATCAAAGAGGTATGAGTCCTATTGCATCGGAATTTTCGGGGGCCTCTAAATAAACCTGAGAAGCACCGGAGGTGAGTCGCCCCTTTGTACGCTGCAAAAAAGGTACACTGGGATTCCAGGTTTTCCTAGACCCACAGTGTCAGAAGAAACAAGCTTTTTAATTTTTAAACCATTGCGTACAAATAAGGCGATACCACCTCCGTTTACATTACGGTCCTACCTAATGATGGAATATCTCCGATGTTAACAAGGCTGTCATCTACAATCTGACCCAGCCATGTCTCTGCGAAGCCAAAGATGTCATACGAGGGGCGCTCTGCCAGAAAATTACAGACGATCTCAATGCGAGCCCTGAGCGAGTTCACATTGAAAAGCCCGCCCTCAAGCTACTCTCAGCACCTGGCGCATAGTCAAGGGGCCATGCCAGTCAAATAGAGGGCACGAATGATGATGATGCGCTCACGACTTCACAAATCCGAGGGATAACCTCAAAATACCGTGACACTATCCCGGCCATTACTGTGCGCACACAGAGCGGTCGGAATCGTTGTTACAGGATACATTCGGACCGGCGAAGCCGTGCGCACACAACTCCACCGTACCGAATGAAGTCCTAACCTCAAAATCCGCCACCAAACCGATATACCGCAGCCGCGAACACCGAATCATTCTTGTAACGAAATCGCGTATATGTTCTTGTAAATTGTTAACCGCGTTAGATTAAACAATTCTACTTGTAAAGGCAAAATATTTTTAACGAGACGCATAATTGATTTCTGTTACAGCCGGGATTTAACAACTGATTCCAAATGCTATTGTTTAACTAGGAAATATATTGTGTTATTGTTAAGAATATAAAAACAGACTCTTTTTTTGCTCCTTTTCCCTATCCAGATCCTGGAACAGACTGACTACCCATTCTCTTGGGGAAAGTTAAACCGTTACACATTAAATTACAGGTATACACAGTGTCCTCCTGAAATTTTAGCTTAATCAAACTACTCTGTTACTTAGAATCCTACGAACAGTGAAAAATTTTGCAATATTACCAAATATCACTAGAAAAATTTTCAAATACTTTACTTTAAATTTGTAATTTTCCATCGTAAATTTTTTACTTGGTTTAAAATTGGTTTGTTCCCTTGATATAATTACCTCTAATTAATCCCTTGATATAATCTATATTAATAGATACATGGAATTTCCAATACTGCATTAAGATATTTTTGATATATTTCATGCTAAATACAGGGATTTCACTCGATAAATTTTGCTTCCACCTAGAGGAAGCTTTGTAATAGTAACATTTTGAGTTTCGTCAAAACTTCTAGAAAATACTTTTTGGTGTGTTAGAAGTTCAAATTAAGTATTTTTTGAAAATGTCCGTATGGATGTGTGTGTGCGTGTGTGCGTGTGGGTGTGTGTGTGTATGTATACCGTAATATTTCTGGAACTATTTCGTCAATATCAATAAAATTTCACATGAATGTATATTTTTGCATTCTAAATTCGGGAAAAACAGTTATTTTTTATTTTCTCAACTATTTTTTTATGGCAATTTTTTGATTTTTTAAAAACACTATTTTGCGTTTTCTTCAATCATCCCATTGTTACAAACAATTCGGCTATAATGCATTCGAAAGAGGATAAAATTACCTACCTTTCTTTGTTTGGTCCTCGGGATCAACTGCTTTGTTCGGTAGATAAAATGAAAAACGTGATTTATTTTTAAATTTATATCTCTAAAACTAAACATCATAACTTATAACCTAGCGAAAACAATTATGTCGATGGGTCACGTGTCAAACTATATTCCATTAAAATTTCAAGTAATTTGACTACTTATTTTTTTAGTAATAAATCAAAAACTGAAGAAAAAAAAGTTTTTTTTTTGTGCCTTGATTACGGAAGTAAAAAAGCCTTATTGCACTTGAGATTTTGGGAAAAAGTAGATATTTTATGTGTTTTGGCTAAGTTTATTGCACAGATTTCAAACCCCTATGGTTCGTAAGATAGCAAGGTTTCAATTTTTTTTGAAAATTTTTGGATTCCTTATATCTCTAAAACAATAAAGTCAAATGCTGTAAAATTTTATTTGGCGATTCAATATATAAAAAGCTATTCGCTGCTCAAATTTTAAACGATTTCGTCGAGTGGTTTTCAAGTAAAGAGCTAAAATGTAAAAATCGTTTTCTCGAAAATTGCGCGAGTGACCTATCTAATGAATAGCCTGTTGTTTTGATAGTTAGGTTGGTTAGAAACACATGTAAACATGAGTGAATTTCCGTGAAAAAAAATTGACGGCAGTGTTCGTATTCTATAATAAAAAACAGAGGGGTCTACAAACTTTTGGACAATGAACCATCCAAAACTTATATATTAAATTATGTATCAAAATCACCTCATACATTAGCAGACAGATTATACTGTATATTAAAATAATATTTTATTCGTTAGACCTATAAATTTAGTTGGAGGAAGCTACGTGCCAATGAATTGGCAGCGGTTTTTTATGTTTGATCTAGTTCTGTTGTAATATGTAAATAGTAGAATCGTGATCAGGCCCAAAATGGTGCACGTCGCGCCATCTCTCGGTATGTGACGATTTTGTACAGCGAAACGAGTTCAGACGAGAGCAAGAATACCGCGCATGCCTCGCTACTAGACTGTATACTCCTCCGCCGTTGAGTCAGACTATGCTGTACTGTACTCTACACTCTCCCTCTACCACAAGACACCGACGTGAGCAGACGTGACGCCGACTATGGCTATTGATGACTACATATAATTAAATATATTGTTATTATTGTTAACGTCAGTTTTATTATTTTATCCATGCGATCGAACATGGTAGCAAGAGCATGGTTAATAGTTTGTATTTCTCCTTATCTATATAGTTACTTTTGAGTACTATAAAGATAATAAAATAAGATTTGAAGTGCTGTGTGGAAAATTAGCTAACGGTTGTTGTTAACAAAAGGAAATCACACAGTGTAAAATGTACATGGTAAAATAAATTTTAAAAATTTTGAGAAAGTTAAGTGCTTGCGGAGCATGGAATCAAAATTATTTGTCAGTGTTTGCCGTGTAAGAAACTTTAAAACAGAAAAAGAGTTAGTACAGATAAATCGAAACAGAAAAATACAAGTATAAAAACGAAGGGAAAATCATTGACTACAGAATCATTAGAAGATTTTTGGAAAATAATTAAAATTAACGTGTGACGTTCGAAGATTAAAGTCGGCTAGTGAAACACGAGGCACAGTGCTAGTATAGAGCACGTAGCAATTTGGAGATTAAGCTTAGTTAAAAATAAGTCAAAAAGCTAAGATTGAAGTAGAGCTTGATATAGCAACCAAAGAAGTAGCATAAAGTAAAAAATTAACTAACAATAATTAAGTACACGAGAATATCATTGCCAAAGAAAAAGCAGTACATAGCCAAGCAAGCTAAAATTGAAGGTATTATCATACCAGTTTTTTATGGCGCCAACTACACAAGTTGGAAGATCAGATAAATGATTTTGTTAGAGTACAAAGAGTGTATGAAGTTAACAGTCAATAAAATGATAATGCGTTTAAAGGCAAAGAAGCAGGTTAGAAAAAGATCGATTTACAAATAAGAGCAATAATAATTATTATTATATTCAACAAACAATTAGCTCAGGCAGTAGGATGGCGGATTACTACCCTGAGAATCCTGGCTCAAGCCTCGGCCAGGCAAAATTTTTTTTGTTTAATGTTCTTTAAATTTTTAGTTAATAAACTTGTCTGTATTACTTTAAATTATGTTATAATATTAAGGACTGGGTCGCGACGAATTTCGGCCTTCGACGGCTTCGTTTGGGGTATCAGAGAAATCGTGCTACTCCCTCGCTTGCTACTCATCTCGCTCGTAATCGCGCGACATACGTACGCGCGAAATTCAAATCTCAGCACTCATTACACTATATAATTATCAACTTAAGAGGCAAGCTAGAAAACAAATTTTTATATTTTATTATAAAGGAAATTATGTGGAATTTTCCTGCAAGGTATAGAAATTAGAGGAATCCCTAAAAAATTCTCTGCAGAATTACTTAACATATTCTGCTTGTTTTAAAATATATAGAATAACTTTTAATTTATTTTTTATAGTTATAGATCTACCTCGCATGAAAAGCATAAAGATATCAATAATAGGTTACTAAATTTTATACGTTATCTGCATGCCCGTACAAAATTATGAGACAGTTTACAAAGTTTATCAGTTAATCTTATGCGACGCTGCGCCTTCCGACACAGGTGTGCAACACCTAGCGCCTCGTGTGCACTAGGATTTTTCTTTAACCGTAGGATTTAGTGCGATCGCCACGTTTGGGATAACGCTAGGGAGATGGAACAATAATCACACTCAATATGTTCAGTTTATTGCACTCTGTATTTCGCCCAGCCCTTTCCTACAACACGGTGGCTGTATTGCCTCCTGCGCACAATGTAGCCATGCAGGGTTTATGCTTGCACGCTTACGGGCAGACTGCAGGCCCAGGTCCAGTCCGATGACGGCTAGCTCTCTGTGTCTCGTTCTCTCTCTCTCTCTCTCTCTCTCTCTCTCTCTCTGTCTCTCTCTCTTTCTCTTTGTCTCCAACTCGCGTACCCACGTTAATCACAAAAGCCGTAGCCTGTGACATCAAGCTGTACGCGCTCTCGGCTCTCTGTCTTTCATGCGCGCGGGCTATGTCTCTAGCTTGTGACAAGCCCGACCTGCTGCAACACAGACTCGCACGCGACTCACTGACACCTGGAACACACGCGTAACACGCACATGCACTCGGGAGACTCTGCCAATCGCCTTTAATCGTTGACCTGGGGTCGACGGGCAAAGGAGATCACGTTGACTCTCTTGCACTTCGATGTACTCCGTCGACAGCCGGGAGAAAACTGGCGGATTTCCCGCTCGTCCTCGCGTTCACTCTCTCCTCAAGCCCGTCAAACCTGTGATTCTTGCCGGCGCCCGATTAGCTCAGAGTTTGCGCGGATAACAAGCCATGCATCGGCACTCTTTTTTATAAAATATTCTTTATATCGAGTGATTAATCAAGTTATAAATAGCACGGAAACGTCACGTAATAAATCACCCGAAAAATCACTTGATAAATCGCGTGTTTTTTGCGGCTGGGTTGTAATGTAATATTTTAAAAAACCCATAAACAAAGCACTGTAACTTAATGTTTCACATTAACGAAGTATACTACTATCTCATAAGCAGTGACAGAAATCTTGTTTATAAATAATCATCTACATAAAATGTTTGATATAAAAAACGATAAACCGATGAATATATACGAGGATAACTTAGGTTTAATTGCTATTGAAAAATTCGGAAATTTCACGAAAAACTCAAATTATATCAATGTGCAGTATCATTTCATTAATAAAAAAAAAGATACAAATGTAAATAGCATAATTGATATTATTTTATTTATATACTATTTTCTGATACTATTTTCCTAGTGTTATTATTTTATCCACGCAATCCAACAATTTCAAATTTTCTTTTACAATGACATTATACTGAACTTTTACTTTGTTTTTCAAATTTTACAGGTGACTTGTATTGGAAATTAACTACAGACGGAGTAGAGAGTGGATATCCGAGATTAATTAGCACGTCATGGAAAAATTTACCTGGAAATATAGATGCTGCCTTTACTTACAAAAATGGAAAAACCTATTTTTTTAAAGTCTGTTTTCTATTCTATTTTGTGTTGAATAATCGCAAATATTATTCATACTAAAAGAATTATGTTTTAGGGATCTAAGTATTGGAGGTACATAGGGAGAAAAATGGATGGAGATTATCCAAAGGATATTAGTGAAGGATTCACAGGTATACCTGATAATCTAGATGCTGTTACTGTATGGACGGGCAACGGTAAAATTTACTTTTATAAAGGAACCAAGTTCTGGCGATTTGATCCTTTACAAAAACCACCTGTTAAAAGTACATATCCCAAACTGATTTCAAATTGGGAAGGTATACCAGATAATGTGGATGCATCGATTACTTACCATGGCTATACATACTTTTTTAAAGATAATGCATATTTCCGATTCAATGATAGAACTTTTTCAGTAAGTATTGTTCAAATAACTAGCAAAATACTCGTTTGCGCGCAATAAAAATATTGGAGAATGGGAGTTAACTACCCGCAGCCTTATGGCTTAGCCGTTATTTTCATACCTTCATTTAGATCTTACTCTTTTTTTCTCCTTACGTGCACAAAATTCGATTTCATGAAGACAATTGCGTTCGTCAAGTATCATTTTCCCATATGCACGCACATTTTTGTATACGTTTTCGCACGCTTAGCTACTTTTCCGCGTGCTTTTCTCATACTGCATCTACAATTGTATGAAATTTGTAACGTTTACGAAGTCGTTAGCGAATTTGTCAGTGCTGCCGACATAGTTGTGTGAGAAAGGCTAGGATTTCAAGTAGCTTAAGTTGTCGGAAATCGTCATACATAACTGGTGCGCCCCACTATTTCGACCATGCTGAGCGTATAAAGGCTCGCATACATATAGCGTGACGAATAAGACTGGCACGATGTCACTAGACTTATTCGTCAGAGGTATTGCGCGTGATCAGTGATAGCGCCAGATTGTGTATTATTGATAGCAATATAACTACTCTATTATTCATTGCCCTTTTTCTGCTTGTCGGTTTTTTGCTAGCATCTGGCTCTGATGTATCCGTTTCTTTCTTTTTCACACAATAGGGCAGTTTCTTTCTCTGGGGGTTACACAGGGCTCCATCCTAGGCCCTCTACTGCTTACAATATACATGACTGACTTAGAAAAAATTGTCTTTAGGACGCATAAAAAAATTAGTGTGCGCAGACGATCTAGAACTTTACACCAAGATAACATTAGATGATCTATCAGAGGCTTTGTCTGCCATGTCAGAGGCTGCGCGGGCTCTCGAGTGGTAGTCTGCGCAAGTTAATGTCTGTTTCAATTAATTGAATAGAAATCTATATAAAATAGCATGCGCGTACCAATCGTTGATACGGTTAAGACCTACGGAATAGTTATAGACTTGAAACTAACATCGAAACCGAATATTGATTATGATTCTAGTAAAATAAATAGGGCTTGATACAGTATATAAATGTTTAAATTTAGCACCTTTGTTATTCTTGATAAGCAGCTGGTATGATCACTGGTTTTCCTTTATTTTAAATACTGTAGCTCGACATTCGTGACGGATGAACAGTAGAACAGACTGCAACAATTTTAAAAATCATGTAAGCGATACGTCAGCGGCAATATAAGCATATTACCCTATGGAGTCAATCTTCAGTGGCCTAGTGTACAAAAGTGTAATGTGCAATGTTACTTTTATACACATAAATTATGTATATGGGTAATTCCAACCAAGTTTTTTGAAATACCAAACCAAACGCTGCGGAGGCCTGTCAATGTTATCGCCGTGTTTTCTATAAAAAAAAAACATCAAAAAAGAAAACTGTTTCTGAATTTTCAGCCCTCTAGGTGCCAACTGTGCTCATGTAAAATTATTTAAATTCTCGGAAATCGCTAAAAAGTAGCTGATTTAAAAAAAAGTCCCTCAGTTTTGCATTTAGACAAACAAAAATTAAATCATCCATAAATCTATATTAAATTTATGTAAAAAATATTTTTATAACATAAATATATTCGAATAGCGATATTGGTTTGAACAGCAGTAAACACCAAAATCAATGGTTTTTTAGTGACTTTTAATTAGTCGCCATTATGTCAGTTTTTAAATAATTTAGGCTTGTTGCTCCTACAAATCATCATTTTGGACAGAACTTTAATACTACACTTCAATTGTTAAAATTTATATATTAGAACTAGAGTTATAGGACTTGGAAGGTAGCGTATTTTTTAAAAATCGCTAAGTTGGCCCCTCTGTAGCACGTTTCTACATGTACTAATCTTAACCTAACCAGGACTAAAAGTTAGCTGCAACATATTAAAAGACACCCTAAAGTTTCGTTGGACCCCTAGACTTTATTTCATACCTGTGATTTCTTATCTAACGTCATATTTGGTTAAAATCGCGCATAATTTCATACAATATGCTTCCCTTTCCGACGCTCGTGCGTATACCTGCGCTTGTCGCTGCACCGACAATCTGTGCATGGTCCACTTCATCTCGCATATAGTAAGAAACGAACACACAACTAACGTTTTTTGAGAACATTGCTAGGGTCACGATTATTCTTATTAGCTTCCAACAGTTAATTTTAGGGGGCAGCGGTGAAAGTAATTCGCGTAGTCCCACAAAGTTAGCCATCGAGAAGCAGCATTGTCAATGACCGTCATATGCAAAGAGTTGCAAATATAATATTTTAATACTGATGTTCTTCAAGCCTCTAAACTCATCACCAGATACAGCAAACTGCAAATCGAAAAATGAAAATTATGCTATACCAAAATCTCCAAGGAAATACAAGCAAATAAACAAATAGAGTTACTATTGAAACAATCCCTGGCAAAATCGGCAGAAGTAGCGCGAGAAGCAGAAGAATTACACAATAAATTCGTGAATAACTTGAAAATCTAATTGAGTCCCTGCGTGAGAAAGGAAGTTTTAGACGACTATTTTCAAAGTCCGGAGAACATTGACGAATTAAGCGAAAAACTTAGAAAGGGAGAAAAAAAGGATCCCAAATTTTTGGCGAGTCACTGCATTTAAAAATAGTCCTAACGATACTCACGACTACACAGAGAATAATGAACAGTTCTCTATACCAACTGGAAATATAGTAAACCCTTTACAAATAATTGCTCCGAATGCGCGTCTAAAATTCGACGAAATCATAAACGAAAAAAATAGTGAAAGTGAAACACAATTTGTCGACGATTGCACTAAAGCATGAGATATTCTCCCCGAAGGGAACGAAAAAGACTGTACACACCTTATTCGAATGCGCCTTTTTGGCGATGCATTAGCGTACGCAAGGAGACGAAAATTCAAAACTATCGATGAAATCATTCAATTCTTTGAGAGTGATTTGAGATAGTCAAAAACGTACCACGAAGTTTCGGGAGAATCAGCAAAAATAAGACTCAGTCCTGCAGCAGCGAGTAGACGATCAGTGTCAGCCGTTAGGATTCTTGTCAAAGAAACTGAGCCCGACGTAAGCTCGTTACAGCGCCTTTGACCGTGAACTACTCACTGCTATCTACCTAGCGATTATACATTTCTGCTATATGGTAGAAGCTCGCGCGTTTGTCGTCTACATGGACCATAAGACATTGATTTTTGCTTTTAAGCAAAAACCAAGCTTCGCCGAGGCAGGCCCGACACCTATACTTCATCGGCCAATACTCGACGTACACGTACATACGATATATCTCCGGCAAAGATAATCTCGTCGCAGATGCCTTATCACGCATCAAAGCAGTGACCACGCCGATCGACTACAGCGAGTTGGCAGACGCACAATAAGGCGACGCCAAGATCCAAAACATCAAGTCGACAAATCACGACCTCCAACTTAAGCTGGTGTATATTCCAGGGACCGACACGAAAATCCTGTACGATGTGTCGACGAACACTGCGCGACTCTTCATCACAGAAACTTTTCATAGAGCAGCATTTGACGCAGTGCACAATCTCGCTCATCTAGGTGTTAAAGCGACCATCAAGCTTATGACACAACGCTACGTATGGCTGTCGGTCAAGGCCGACTGTTGGACATGGGCGCAAGCCTGCATCCAGTGCCAACAGTCAAAGACCTCCCGATACGTTACGTCACCAATCAGAGATTTCACGCCACCATCTGCGAGATTCCAGCACGTGCGCATTGACATCTTCATTCTGCCACTATTATATACTGTCTTACGTAATTATTATTATGAAATACTATCTCACGCGCGTGGATCGTTACACGCATTGGCCAGAAGCTTTTTCGATACTGGACCAGATAGTGGAGACATTCGCTCGTGCTTTCTACGACGGCTGGATCTGCCGCTTTAACATATCGCGGCGCGTCACCACCGATCAAGGTCGGCAATTCGAGTTCTACCTTTTTTAATTACTTAGCCGATTAACCAGTACGAATCACCTGTGAATAGTCACCTATCATCCGCAAGCAAACGGCACGGTGAACGACTTTACCGCCATCCGATGCCAGCAAGACGTGGACGCAGGTTCTGCCCGCCGTCCTCCTAGGCATACGGGCAGCGTGGAAGGATGACCTCACAGCTACCTCAGCAGAACTCGTTTACGGTGAACCTCTGCGTTTACCTGAAGAATTTCTCGCCTCCGACGAACGCTAGAACGAAGATCCGGCGTTTCTTATCAGGCAGCTGCGAGAATACTTGCAACAGTTAAGACCAGCAGCCGTCACGCGACATGGCACAGCAAAAACTTTCGTTTTCAAAGACCTGGCAACATCGGAGCATTTTTTATATTCGTCGCTCCAGATGCCATACGATAGACCGTATTAAGTAGTTAACCGCAGCGACAAAACATTAATTGTCAACGTGCACGGCAAAAACACGACAGTTTCCATCGACAGGCTAAAACCTGCCTATACCTTGGAGGAAGGCAACTTAAGTCACCAACCGCTTTTAATGACACCAACACCGCCACTTCCATCCAACATGCCCACCTAGCAGACACCGACACCACCAACATCCCAGAGGCCGACGAGCCAATAAGCATCCGACTAGAACGCATGGTCAAGGATAAACGTAGAGATACAAGGTCGATACAATGGCAGATATATTAATTAAGATAAGGATGAACAATAGGGATATATCCCTGTAGTATGACATAAAATCAGTAAGACAGAAACTAAGTTAGAGTCGGAAATTAAGAATACAGATAAAAATAAAGTAAGAGTCTAACCTCAGATTTAAATCAAATTGATCAAGTATAAAATGAAAGAATATGGTAAATTCTATGTGTGTAATTTATATTAAATTAAAGATAAGTTGACGCTAGCGCCACATGGTCAGTAACTTACCTACCAGGTGAGGCCGCCATTACAATATATGACAATAAAATTGTAGCATTAAAATATTGTTTTTGTTATTGTTATTCTTCATATTGAGCATCCATCCAAAACCTCTATTAGGATACATAAGTGGGTATGACATAGGATCTACAAGTTTACTAATGTACGGTGTATTGTTAGGTGCTCTATGTTTATAAGGTATACCTCGCGCCATCTACTGGTTGACGACGATTACGTGCAACGAGGCGAGCTCACGCGAGAGCAAACGTACTACGCATGACTCGAGTGTATACTCTAAGCGTTCACTAATAATGACATCTACCATCTAATATTTTTTTCCAATTACTTAATATCCCCTTTTATATTTATGGAAAAAACGTACCTTAATTACTCAACGTCCTTTATTATATTGAAGGGTTTAACACACATGTGTGCCGTGTAGCCTCTTATAACTTTTTCTAATTACTCAACATCCTTTATTATATTCAAGGGCTCAACGTACCCGTATGCCGTAAAGCATCTCATATCTTTTTCCAAATACATAACATTCTCTATTATATTAAAGAAATTAACATATCTTAAGGGGGCACACTACCTTTGAAATTAAAATCAAAATTGTTCATTAAAAATGTATAAATACTTATATAAATAAACCAATTTTTTTACTATTCTTAGACATAATTACATTTATTTTTATGGTTTTAGACCTTCTATATACCTCTATAATACCTACGTATTGTAGGAAGTCCATAATTCACTGACCGTAAGATTCCAAATGAACGAATGGCCTAAATGAGCTTAAACTCCAGATATTGTTTAAAAGTACATTAGTTATGGTATGAATGAGAGGATTTGGTTTAAATTTCATAGAAAAAAAGTTACATGATAATTATGTTGTAATTAATTAAAAATTGATAAAAAAATCAGTAATATGCTTATGAAACTTTTTCTAAATTTTAGTCTTCGAAGAAATGTCATACCTAATAATATGGCACATATAAACATTGTTTTATCTTTTTTACATTATACCTAAATATATTTAATAGTTTAATTCATTTTTTAAACAATTTAGAAAAAATATAAACAAAAATAAGATTTTGCATTTTTTGACGATTTAAGGTGTATCTGTGCCCTTAATTTACCTTCTATTAGCTCAACTTACTCCTCTTAATTCTGCAGCTATCTATCTGCCACCATTTTCTTCTCCCTTTCTATTTTTTCTTGCTCTCCAGATTCCTACCTCCTTCCTGTAGGTCTCTAAATTACCTTTCTCTTCTTCTTTTACTCCTCGGCATCTTTTTCAACTTTTTCTGTGAAACTTTCAGCTATAAAAAAAATGGGCCTAATCTTGACACCTGGCTCTTTGCTGTTTACGCTTTTAATTAACCTCCAAATACCGCACGTATTGTTTAGGTCATTTTCTTCTTGTTCCTCCATTCAGTTGCAGCCAACTTTATTAAAATCTTCTTGTTCATGTCTCTATGTTCCGTACCTCTGTTTTTCAAAGAAATTATTTGGCACACTTTGGCACATTTTGACACACATGGTTTTTTCGGGAATTAAGGACTTAGACAAATTTTGGTCGAAATCCGGAAAACTTGGAATCCCGGCGGATTCTCCTGTTAAGGCATGTTTTTCCAGCATTTACGGCTTTAAGGGAATAACGGGCAATTATTAATTAATATTGTAAGAGTACTAGGTATCTAAAGCTGCTTGAAGTACATGAGTCTAAATTTTTGTATTAACTGTAACAAGTACTCCTGGCTCAGTGGTAGACCTCCAGCTTATTAACCCAAAGGATCTGGGTCTTACCAAGGCTTAAATTATTTTTTTTTATTAAATTGTTTATTGTTATGTACTACTGGGACTTCAAGCTTCACGCGTGCCGTCGATATAACGGCATCGTGCAGTGGCAATGTTTTGGCGCCCGTGCGGCGGGATATACCTCACTATGTCGAAGTGTATCAAAGTGTGCCATAGTGTGCCAAAGTGTGCTATGCTGTACCATACTATGCCATAATGTGCCATACTGTGCCATACCGTGACATACTGTACCATACCGTGACATACTATGCTATACCATGCCATACTGTGCCATACTGTGTCAAAAAAGAGATGTTTGTTTCCGAAAAACCCAGGTGTGTCAAGTGTGCCAAAGTATGCCAAAGTATGCCAAAGTATGCCAAAGTGCAGCAAATTTCCGAATTTGAACACTTTGGCACAGTACGGCACAGTATGGCACAGTATCGCACACTTTGGCACACCAAATTATTTCCATCAGGAAATCAAGGGACATTTTTTGCTACAACAGAAAAGACGGGAAAGGTCGCAAATTCCCTCTTATTAGATATTAAGCCTATTTGCTGCGCATCTGACAGCATAAGAGTGATCCCTTAAAATGTTTCCTTAACGTTCTACTGTAGTCAAATATTCAGCTTTTGTAGATAATAATATATATTTTATATGTAAATGTCATAACTTCTTTAAAAGTATTCAATCATGTTCTTATTTTTTAGGTTGATGTGGCAAGTCCATCTTTTCCTAGAAGTATAGCTTATTGGTGGTTTGGTTGCAGATCAACTAGTAAAGGTACTTTAGAAAATGTTCAATGGTTGTTGAAAAATTCCCAGAATGATTCAATTTTATACTCGAAAAATTCTAAAGAAATTAGCAGTGGAATGTTTAAAATAAATAAAAGCTGTGCTCATGATAATCATGACGATATTGCTTTGGATACGTTAACATGAATTATAAAGATACCTGATTGTTAATAATTTTGTAAACCAAACTTGTTCCTACGGAATGAATAAAGATATTCATACCGATATTAAATTCATGAATACAGTTTTTTATGTAACATTATTATATTATGTTTTTATTATCTTAGCCCGTTTTTCGAACGCGAAATCCTTTCCTTGAACATGATGACTTTTGTTGTAAAGCATTGGTGATTTTGATTGGTTGCCTAGATAATGAGATCAGCACTGCACTTTAAATTCATAACGAGATCGAGGGACTCGATTCGATACGAGCTAACTAAATGATATATGATTTATATTAATACATAATAGACTCTATTATGCCAATAAGGGAGAGAGAGAAGCGATCCTCCGTAGTACTCGTTTAAGAGTAATATGCTCGTAGCGTACGGAGTACTAGAAAGATAAGCTAGCATATGAGGACCACAGTTCTTCTGACGACCTAGACTAGTACCAGAGATAATGATTTCATACATTGGGCATCGAGGAGAAAAAATTGACTGTTTCGAACAAGGGTAAGATGCTCAGCTCAGGGAAAAAATAGCCGATTTTCTCCCCTCTTCGTCATTTTTCTCGACTTGAGTTTGAATTTTTTTACACACGCTTGGAATTAACGATTCTTTACGCTACTTTCTGGCATAAAAAAGGGTCCATTCAATATCTGAGTTGTGAAAATATATTAATATTGCATCTCTAAAACCAAAGTCATCTTCGATGCGGTTCGAGAAGTGAATTTGAAGGAAAGTTCAATATCGAGTCAGTGAGTCTATTATTACATCATGTGAATTTGAAAAAAACTCTGGACATCTCAAATTTGACAAATCTACTTACTATTTTACCTCAAAATTTTGAACCAAGATGACTTTATTTATTTTTTTATTTATTTATTCCATATACATATGCCTTTACAGGCACCCTATTTTTACGTCCTGAGCCGTATGATGGCTGTCAACGGACGAATCGTCAGTTGGTTATTTTAATCATAGGGAACGCAAAAGACGTCTCGACGCTTCGGTGTTTAGACACCTTTGCGATCTAAAGGAACAGCGGAAAATATCTGTACGAGTAAACTGCTTGACCGGGAATAATTATCAATCCATTGGCATTCTTGCTTAATAGGTAAATCGTTTCTCGATCTAGTATGATGTCGGGTTTGGACGTAACTCTCCCTCGTAACGTCTTGTTGATTCAATTTAATTGCAAAAAAAAGAGAGAACGAATGCGGGATCAGGCATCTTCTTGTTAATGCAGCACGAATCAAAACGCTAGTTTAATTACTGCTTGCTCTTTCAGGAGAAAGAGAAAGAGAAAAAGAGAGAGAGAGAAAGAGCATCTAACTAGTTTATCCTAAAAATATGATATACGCTTACCTTTTGTTGTGCGGGTCTCCTGCAGTGCTGGGTCCTACGGTTACCTGCTCAGCTTCGGTGAACAGTCCCGCAAACAATTGGGATTAAGGGCCGAGAGGAATTCAAGAATAGGAGTATCGATTGATTCACTTCCGATTTACGTTGAAATGTTCTATTTATTTAAATTAGTGACAGACTTATAATAGTTAACACGGTTTGTTTCGGATTTCGAGAATGGCTTACGACGCTTAATTACGTAGGATGTCGCAGATACGAGAGACGATTTATTCAAAAGATATATTTGTAATTTACCGATTCCGACAATTATTAATTATAAACGGTTTCGCTTGATTCGTATTTCGACTGATTGTCTCGAAATTTTTATGTCGTTTATCCGGAGATGTAAGATGTACTGCGCGACAAATTCTGAGAGAAACTTAATCGAGAAAATTATTGAGTATTCACGTTTTTAGCCCGAAACGAACTGACGTGAAGCATATAAAAATTATAATTACTAGGTTGCGTGCGGTCTATGCTGGGCCCTTTTATATCATGTAGTCGCTTATGCGATAAACAGGTGTGTAGGTGAGGCAATGGCTTCTTTAGCGGAGAGGTCCATTCAGAAGGCTTAGTTCCTCTGTGTCGTCATATTTGTGAGCTCGCTATCACATGTACATAGAGTCTAATTCCTACTGCTTGATTCTTGTTTTACGTTAAAGAATATTCGCAGCTTATGCCACTTTTATTTGAGTGCGTATGTATGGCCGTTTGGTTTTTTGTAATCGGGCCACCTTTCTTCTTTGATTGCTAGGCGGGCTTTGGAAGACTTCTGGCTCGTAGCTGGTGCAGGGCGTTACGCCTTTTCGTGTATGTGTGGATTGGCGTGGTTTTTATGTTAGTACGTATCTTGTAGATGTCTGTGTGTGCATTTCCTGTAGTCTGTAGTGCTTGTTTTATGATGCTGTGATTTGGGGATTCACGCTCTTGTTATAATTTTCGTTGTTAATTATTTAAATTGGTTGTCATTAGTTTTGATAAAGTCTCTCTCAATTTCGTCGTCTCTCGCCTTCTCGGGTTTCTGTATAATGCATTCATAGTCCCTGGTAGAAAATTAACGGTTGAAATTCGTTAAAAAATTAAGTTTAATTGGCCGGTTTTATCATATTTTAATGTAAAAAAATAAATTAAAAACAATATTGCTAATATTTTAGTGATACTTATCTATAATACCACATCAGTATTATTATTAAGTTAAACATTGTTTATCCCTTTTTTTGGCATTAAAACATATATATGTCTTATTACGAATATTTGAATTTTTACGATTGTAATGTATTTTTCTACAATTTTTGGATTGTAACATTCATTTGACAAATTTCAAGCAAAAGTTTCGTTTTATCATGAGTTAATGCATTTATAACGGTTAAACGCTTATTTAGTTAAATCGTTAACCACAACTTAGCTAAGTGTCTTAAAACTTAGCTTATTAACCGTTAACATTTCTACCAGGGGTGTATTCTATTGAGTTTAAGTGAGTCATCATGCTCTCTGGCTCTATGCCGTTCGGTCGCGTTATTTATGCTATTGTCGTCGGCTGCTCCCTCATTTACGCTGTAACTCAGTGGGTCTCTGTTCTAATATTAGTTTCGTTATTATTTTATACTGAAAGTAGAAATGCGAAATTTTTGAGCATTTCACACCTTCCCCCTGAGTTGAGCGTTCTGAGGTGAGCCTCTGACGTTCATAATTTTGATTTTATTACAATTTGATTGTTTATTGCACTTGCCATTCTTTATTGAGTGTTTACAATGATACGATTTTCTTAATATTCATTTTAATAATTTTTTTATTCAATTCAAATTCTAATGCTTAAATCAGTTAATTTCTATAATTTTGTTGAAGCTGAAAAATCTGATTCTACAATGATTTTCTGTAATCCAGAAAATTTATTTTATAATAATTTTTGTTTTTAATCTTAAAATTATATTCTTATAATTATAACTAGCAGGGTCACCTCGCTCCTAATGTCTCTCGGTTGATGCTAGGTATAAATGTTAATAGCTCTAAGGAAAATTAAAAAAATGATATTATAATTATAACTACAAAAAACTTAAAATAATAATAAGCAGATAAAATATGTCAGTTATTGTGAAAAGATGTGAATGGCTTCATGGCACACAGGTACATTAAGTAATAGAACTGACATATTTTATATGTTTATTATTATTTATAATTCATATTATTATTATTCTAATAGTCCATTATTTACATGTTGCTAATATATATCTAAAAAAACTAAACCATACATTGTGAATTACTATTACTAAACGAACGCATTTACCGATAATCTATTGTAAGCATTTCATCGCCTCGATATTTTCGCAGCGATTGTGAACTTAACACCTCAAGAAAAACAAAGCCATCGACTCTCACATGTCACATTTGTGCGATAATATTCATATATTACAATAGCAGTCCGCGCATACGTACAAATATTTTAAAGGATAATATTTGTAGATTTTTCTATTTTTATTTTGCATTGTATTGTCGCATTAGCTTTGGTCTTGTATATAGTTTTTCATTTTAACTTTTTGTGCTAAAAACTTGTTGTGACTGTCGACTTTATGGGTTACAGTGGAGGAGCGCTGTTTGCTTCGGCGATCGTTGATACGGGTCTGAAATTGTTACCCATAAGTCTATGTTGTTTCACAGTTTATAGTACTTCGAAAAATTCAAATGAGATGAGAATTATACTAATAGATATAAATATGTCAGTTATTGAATAAAGATGTGAATGGCTTTACAGTACACAGGAATATTTAAATACCCCGAAATTATTAGGGCCCAAAAATTTTGAGGTTATAAATTTTAAGATCCAAAACTGTTAAGGCCCAAAAATATTTGAATCCCAAAAATTTTAAGGCCCAAAATTATATCCTAGATGTTAAGTTATTGAGAAAAGATGTGAAAGGCTTCACGGCACCCGGGGGCATTAAGCACTTTAATATAATAGTAGATTATAATGATTTTTTGTAATCTAGGAAATTATATTCTTACGATAATAACTCATAATTTTGTATAATCTTGAAATTAGTGGCCAAATACAATGATCTGTAATTAGGGAATTTGGGTATAGTGAGTTTGTTGATTTTTTGGAAATTGCACTTTTACTATTTATAGGATTCTTAACGATTTTATGTAATCTAAGATATTTGTACTTTTACAATTTAAAAATTCGTAGTTATATTAAGTCTTAATAATATGTAACACCAGACTAGCACTCGGAGAGAGAGAGAGAGAGATGGGGAGGAACGGACGAGGCCACCGGACTGGGCATGCTCTTTTACTGGGAAAACTCAGGACGAACTGCAGAAACTATCACTCGAACGAATCCCTGACCTCTAACACATAACACACGTAGTAGAAGAAGGAGATTAAAAAAAACCTGAATAAAGAAATTCAACAAGCAGGTATCAGAGTGCTACCTGCGACGAACATCCTAAGTGGACCATGGGGGCTGCCCAGCTCCCCTACTACACCGGTAAGTAACCTGGCCGGTGTGGTTGACAACAAGACAGGAAAATATGATAAGACGGGCGGAATCATCGTGGAGGCGCCACAACGCTGGAAGGCTGTGGAGAGAAAGCTAGAGGAACAGCTACTCGCAATACGCAGCAACCTAGTGAAAATGAAGGCGAAGACAAACGTTCAAAATACTGTTAGTCGCGTGATAACGGACGGTATGGGAGAGATTGAGGAATCAGTTGAGGTTGGGTTGTATGAACTCCAACGTATGAGGCAACTCCGACAACTGACGAAAACCGAGGGACAACGGACCGACGAGGGACTGGGGTCACCGGGAGCGAAAAGGAAAGCGTACAGACAAACTCCAAGCTCAGATCCGGGAACCTCTAACCAACAGAGTAACCCGGCTAAGGATGCTTGGACGACAGCGACGAATCGCAGAAACCGGAAAGTGACCACAGAACCGGAAACGAACGCAAACGGGACTGGACAGGCAAGGACTCGAGAGCCCAAACCGCGTAAGATGGATTGCCCAAACCTGAAACCCAGGAGAGGTGCGATCCTTATCAAATCAGTCGAGAGCAAGACTTACGCAGACGTCCTACGGTCTTTACGACAGAACGTGTACCCGGCAGCTAGCCAAGTTAACGTCAGAGCTATACGCAAGACCAGAGACGGATCCGTACTCCTATAGCTCGACCACGAAGAAGAGCGACAGACTTTTCAGAGGACTATACAGGACACACTAGGACAGACTGCTACAGTAAAGGACATGACTTCCAAGGTGATACTGGAACTCATGGACTTAGACTGCGTCACAACAGCACAGGACATCGTGGACGCGATTAACCGCGAAACGGGGACCCTGATCGACCGAAAGGTCCACGTCTTTGAAGCGAATAACCACGGACAAGCCTTGGCTGTCTGTGAGTTTGACGCGAAGGAGGCAACGAATCTACTTAAGAAAGGTCGAATTAAAATCGGGTGGATTAATTGCCGGATTAGACCCAGGTTTCGCGTTCCGAGGTGCTACAGGTGCCTTGGCTATGGACACGTGACGGTTGACTGCAAGGGACCGGTACCTGACGTATAAGACATCGGACGGTACTCGACGGAGAAAGTTGACAGCAGGAGTAGCACAGGGCTCAATCCTGGGTCCTGACTTCTGGAATATATTGTACGACGGACTGTTAAGACTAGACATGCCGGACGACACGTGCCTCATCGCATACGCGGACGACATGGAGGCTGTAATTACGGCACGGGACACCCACCTGGCGCAGCTAAAACTGAATCACAAAAGCGCTACAAAAGACTGAGCTACTGCTACTAACAAGGAAACGTATAGACACAATTATATCTATGAATGTGGGGACGGAACAGACGATTACCAGAAACGAAGTAAAGTATCTGGGGGTGACTCTAGATACGAAACTGACTTTCTGGGCACACATACGTAACGCTAGAGCTAAAGCAGCAGAGATTACGAAAGCTTTGAGCAGTCATGGCCAACACGCGAGGACCAAAACCGAGTATACGGCGACTTCTTATGAGCGTCACCCACTCAATCATGCTCTACGGAGCAGAGGTATGGGTGGATACGTTGCAGATAAAGAAACGGGCAAAGGCTATGACGAGTATTCAACGAACCGGGGCACTAAGAATCGCGTGTACGTACCGGACCGTATCTGAAAACGCGATCTTCGTGATAGCGGGCGTAATCCCGATAGATCTCCTCGCGCGTGAGCGGAAACGCTTATACGTACAGAGTTCGAACGCTGGGAGGGCAGACGCTGCGACAGAAGAACGGACGAGGACGATGGAAGAATGGCAGACGAGATGGACGACAAACGGACAAGGTTGGTGGATGCACAGATTGATACCGGAGGTCGGACCTTGGAAAGACAGGAACCACGGCGAGGTGGACTTCTACCTCACCCAACTACTGTTGGGACACGGGTACTTTCGAATGTACCTATACAGAATGAACAGAGTGACCGCACCAGAATGTACGTACTGCGGACAGGCTTGGGACGACGCGGAATACACATTTTTCGCGTGCAGCCGTTGGATCGAGCAGCGACAGAGACTTGAGACATTACTAGGCACGACGATCATGCCAGACAACGTAATGAAACTGATGATAACCAGCGAAGACGCGTGGAGAAGCATTGCGTCATACGTTGGTAGTATCTTGCGAGGTAAGAAAGAGGATGGATGTTTGGATAATTAAGCGAGAGCGGGAGTGGAAGAATATAAGCGTAGCTATAAATGACTGGAAGTAAGGAATGAATGCGCAAAGTAAGCGCAAAGGACAGCGGCCCAGTTCGAAGTAATGTGATAAACCATACTGGGCTGGTGTCGGGCGTACAGGGAGATATGTGTTTAGTGGGTAGGGGTGGCCGCCGCCGCCGAGTCCCACACTTGGAATTCTCGCAAGGGAACACCAGTCAGTCCGTTACAAGGATTCACAGGCTCCTACCAAAAAAAAAGTCTTAATAATATGTATACCAGTGCTCTCTATTATAATTTTTATTCGTTTTTCTGGAATTTGTAATTCTAATTCTTATTTACTTGTCACTATATAATATTTGTTTTCTCTTATTATTTCTTAATCTATCCTTATTTATTTCTAATCTTTATGAATATGAAATTTGCCAACCTATGATTTCGATCATTCTTACCCATCACTAACTCATTTATTCATTTATTATTTATTTTTTCACTTTTTGTTTTTTTTATATTTTTTTTTCAATTTATTTACCCATCACCAATTTTTAATTATCAATTCGATATTCTAAGGTAATGTTTAGATGTCAAGTATACTAATTTCTACTCAATTCATGATTAGTATTGCCTCTATTTCCAATTTTTTTATTATTAACTAGGATTTAATTATTTATTCGATTAATTACTACAGTGATTGAGTTGTTAATTGTAATATGATGAAAAGAATTCTTATTTCTTAAAATTATTACCTGCGCTTTACGTTTGCTGGTCTCTTCTTGTTGTGGGGTTTCTTTATTCAGGTTGGTGGGCAGAGTTCGTCGTTTTGTAGCTGTTTCGTTTGTACTTTTCTTGTGCTTCCTGGATGGCTTTTTACCCATTTAATTCCTTAGAATGCAGCAGTCAGTTGTCAGGAATGCGTGTTTGGTCTATATTTCTTCTTCATTTTTCAGTGGGAATATTATAACGCCGGAGAGCGTCACGTCGGTGGTGGGTCGGGTGCAATGAAACCCAGGTAGCAACCCTCAGTCCTCTGCTCCGCTCTTGTACAGCTATCAGCTGTATATGTGTGTGCATATCGTTGTTTGTGCGCATATTTTCTCAACATCCTTGCTCAACGATGCACACATCGGTGATCTAATAATTGATCATGCCTGACATTTCTGCAAATCTTGTTAATTTTATTTTTTCTAATGGCTTCGTTAGCATGTCGGCGATCATGTCTACTGTGGGTCAATACTTATAATAATCCATCAGCGGCTGGTCTTTATTACTTTTAACAAAATGATATTTCGTGTCGATGTGTTTCGTGCGATGATTAAACCTTTTATGATCTAAGAGCTTAAGGCAGCTCTGATTGTCTTCATAGATCAAGGTTTTATCTAGCGGCCTTCCTTCGACATCTTCAAGTAGATGTCGGATCCATATCCCTTCTTGAGTCGCTTCTGCGAGGGCAATGTATTCGGCCTTTGCCGATGATAATAACACGCACGGTTGTTTCCGGCATGCCCAACTAATTGGCGATCCGAAGTACTGAAATATAGCCGCTATTAGATTTTCTGTCGATGCGGCATTCTGCCCAGTCTGCATCCGCATAGCCGATTAGTGTCGGTGCGCCGCCTCTTTTATCTAGCTGGACCTCGGCACCTTTTATTCCATGCAGGTAGCAGGCGACCCTCTTTGCCTCGTTCCAATCAACTGTAGTAGGCTTCTTATTCTTCTGACTTAAAATGGTTAAATATCGGGATGCATATTAACAGCGAGATATAATAACGCGTCGATAAGCTGCTGATAACGCTTGCTTTCAGGTATTGACATTTCGTCGTCCTTGATTTTTGATTTTTATGTAGCCTTGATCGAGCGGAATTTTGGAGATTTTGGCATTTTGCAGTCAGAATCTTTGTAGAGTCTTCTCAATGTACTTCTCTTGCTTCATAAAAAAATGCCGCCTTGGTCGCTTCTTATCTGGATTCCCAAATAAAAACTGAGGTTACCAAGATCTTTGAGCTGGAACTTTATGCTCAAAAATTCCGCGACTTTATCGATCTTCTTAGTATCTTTGGCTGCAATAAGAAAATCGTCGACGTAGACTATGAGGTAAGTCTTATCGCCGTTGTCGTTCTTCGTATACAGGCATAAGTCGGCTAGACAGTCGTTTAAGCAGTCGTTTCATACTTTTTCCGCTTGTTTAAGCCCGTATATTTCGTTCCTCAAGTGGCAAACCATGTCTTGCCCGTCTTAAGTGCTGTAGCCATCAGGTTGCTTTATGTAAATGGTCTCCTTCAGCTCGCCGTCGAGCAATGCTGTTCTTACGTCGAAATGCTTGATCTGCAAACCTTTATATCCCGCTACTGTTAACAGCGTGCGAAACGTTATCTGCTCCACAACTGGCGCAAATACTTCGTTGCAGTCCTCTCCGTATATTTGCGAGTAACCGCATGCAATGAGCCTGGCTTCATGCCTATCCACTTCTTCTTTGGCGTTCAGCTTCGTTTTGTACACTCACTTGCGCTTGATGATGCCCCTCTCATCTGATCTCGGGATAATCTCCCATGTGCCGTTTTTAATATGGGACTATACTTCCTCGTTCATTGCTGTCTTTCAGTGTTCCTTATACGGTCTCGATAGTGCCTCCTTTATGCCTCCTTTATCGTAAGATGCAGAGTAGACATATAGCTGTCTGGAGGCACGCCCCCATTAGACCTTTCGGAGCGCCTGACCGTCTGATCGGCCACGTTAAGTAGGCCGGCCTCCTCCTTGATCGCTTCAGGTATACCTTAGTCCTAAATTCTACCCCCTGCTGAGCTGTCCTCATTGAAGCTAGCATAATCTTCGTTTGATGACACTGTAGAAGCATTATGGTCGAGATGATCTTCATTAATGTTCTGGCCATTATGTAAGAGAATCTCATATTCTTCTTGATACGAAGTTTTATTCTTGATACCTCGCTTGTCAATAAATTCTACATGTCGGCAAATTTTTATTTTGTCGGTCTCTGTTTCTAAGAGTCGATAGGCTTTAGACTCATCAGAATAACCGAGGAAAATAAATTTAACTACTTTGACATCCAGCTTTTAACGCTGTTCCTTAGGGATGTGCATATAAGCAGGGCTGCCGAAGATCTGTAGATTCGTCAAGTCGGGCTTCTCTGAATGCCAGAGTTCAAATGGTGTTCTTTTCGTTGCTCTACTAGGTAGCCTGTTCTGCAAATAATTTGCAGTGTGGACAGCTTCTCCCCAGTACTTCTTGTCAAGATCCGCATCGAAAAGCATGCATCTTGACATATCGAGTAGCGATCAATTTTTCCGTTCAGCAACGCCGTTTTGCTGCGGCTAGTAAGGTGCTGTGTACTGTTTACGAATACTTTCGCTTTTCAGGAATGATTGGAGTTCTTTGTTTAGATACTCCCTTCCTCTATCTGACCTTATCTTTATCGAACTGTGTCTTGACCATTTTCACGAATTCATTGATAAATCCAGCGGCCTCGTCTTTATGACGCATTATATACAAATGCGTATACCTGAAATAATCGTCGATGATGGCCATGAAATATCGACTGTACTCCGCCGTCGTCGTCTGCATTGGGTCGCAGACATCTGTATGTACTAAATTGAGGGCTGCGTGCGTTTCGGTTTTAGATTCTCTGGGAAACGGTTTACAGGCTAATTTCCCCTTAATGCAGTCCTTACACACGATGTCACGTCCACAGTCCGATACCTGAATTCCAGTAGCCAGTCCCTTCTCGACCAGTTCCTTAATCGCTGCTGTAAAACGATGGCCGAAGCGTCTATGCCACACGTAGTGACAGTCTGGAACACAGCGCGCAGCGTTCCTTTATTGCCACATTCGGATCTCAACTCGTAGAGATTAGAAGCTTTCATTGCTGTAGCTAGCACTGTCCCGTTCTTTATGATC
The DNA here is from genome assembly GCA_016647725.1 of Nasonia giraulti. Classification (NCBI taxonomy): domain Eukaryota; kingdom Metazoa; phylum Arthropoda; class Insecta; order Hymenoptera; family Pteromalidae; genus Nasonia; species Nasonia giraulti. Next base: position 70,621 of record QLYP01000111.1, read on the forward strand.
TTGCGGATATCTTCCTCGAATATTGCTTTATAGCCATCCTTCGTGAGCTTACTAACGGACAGGAGATTTGTTTCTAATCCGGGTACATAGAGCGCGTCGTGCGCTTTTATTATCAAAGTTTTTTGGCCTACATCTGCACACTTTAGGCTGCTGTACCTACGCCTTCTACCTGAACGCGGTTTTGATCATCCGCTAGGTGTACGTACCCTCTGTTGCCTGCGTCTAGATGCTCGAAAAAATGCCGATTCTGCACCATGTGGCTTGTTGCACCAGAGTCCACTATCCAACCTTCTTGAGCTACCTTAGCACCGAGACAAGCTTCGAACCTCGCCAGATAGACGCCGTAATCATCCTTTTGCGTCTTAGATTCTTCAGTTACCTTGTTTGCTTTCTCTTGGTGCTTCTTTAGCCAAGCCTTATACTTCAAACACTCAATCTTTAGATGACCTTTTCTTTTACAGAAAAAACACTTTAAATTTGATGATTGGGCACCGTTCTTATCCTTATACGCTGCCTTTATGGCCGTCTCATCCAATACACTGGTTTTTGCTTCCCGCGAATCCCTACGCCGCATAAATTCGTCGATTAACTTGCCTTTAACGAAGTCCAATGATAGGTCTTTCTCTGGCCTTACCTCTAAAGCCATGATGAGAGTGCCGTATGATTTGGGTAAACTGCACATGAATGTGCTGTCGTCGACTATATGGCCCATGCCGTAGAGCTTGTTTACGACTCTGACAATGTCGCTATATGTTCTACCATATCACCGCTCTCTTGTAACACTGTATGCTAGAGACGTCTCTGTAAATGTATTCTACCTGAAAGAGTTGATTTCCGGTGATATTCTTGAAGCGTTGTTTACTGCTCACGTGCTGAGTTCACGTTCTTTATTAGCCTGAGTTGACTATCATCCAACAATAGACCGATGGTGGCTCGCGCTGCTTCATCCTTCGCAGTCCACGCTGTATCAGCTGTAGTAGGTCGATATTTATCGATGACTTTCCACAACTTGTCATTCATTAATAGGAATATAATTTTGTAACTCCATACTGAATAATTCTCTGCATTGTGCTTTTGAATAGCGGCGCGTACGCTCTCTGATGCCATTGCTTACTGTATCAAAACGCTCACGTCACTTTATTCACTTTCAGCAAAAATTAAAGTTCTCGAAATTTCTTTATGTGTCGCGCACTTTGTAACTTTATTGTCTATAGTCTTTTACACTTTTATTCACTAGGGTCTGGGCCCATAACCTGTTGGAAGTAGGTTGAAATCAAAGTATTTATTTAAGAGACTTTATTAAAATAACACTTACTACAGAATTAAACAGAAACTAGTGACAAAAGAGCAAAATATAATTGTGACACTTTTTAGAGAATTAAAAAAATACTGAATAAACTTTATATGAACGAAATAGAGAATAGGTTATTGTACCGCTGATGTGTTGGCTGGTCTGCGGTTCTTGAAGAAGTGAGGTACTATGCCTCTGCGTCTCTGCTGGGAAGAGTCGCGTCGGTGGTGTGTCGGGTGCAATCGAACCCAGGTAGCAACCCTCAGTCTTCTGCTCCGCTCTTGTACAGCTATAAACTGTATGTGTATGCGTATCGTTGTATGTGCGCGTATTTTCTAAACAAGATTTATTAGTCCGTAAGGGTCGTCATCTGTTGTCTCCTATATATTTGAAAAATTCTAAAGTTTTTGCTCGTTGTATGCGTCTTTCCATTGTTAATTGTCGTAGATGTTTTTCTACTGTTTCCGATAAATTGTGTCCGTTCTGATTTGAATTCAAATTGTTTAAAATATTCGTCTATGTCGAAATCTATATCTATATCTAAGAGGGCATTTCTGTATTTCTATGTCTGGCAGTAGTTCCATATCTATGAAGTTGTCTTCCGGCGTTTCCGTTATAATTTGGATTTCGTTATTTTGCAGGAAAATATCCTTGTCTTTGTGCATTCTAAAATGTAATCAAATTGATGTGACATAATTAATATTTTTATTTCTTTTTAACCTCTTCTCTCTCTCTCTCTCTTTATCTTTAGATAGTTCTTATTCTATTCCTGTTATGTTTATTACGATGTCGTCTAATAGCATGTGCTGCAGTATTTCTTTGGAAATCTGTTCTGAATTATAGTTTAGTCTTGTTACAATGTACTCCTGCCATCTGAAATTGTGGTTTATTTTAGTTTATAATCTTTAATTCTTTATCTTCTCCTTTGTTGTTTATTGTTAGGCCTCGTTTAAAAAGTAGGGATCTATTTTACCCATAGTGTGTGTTGTTGTAACTGCGTCGAATATTTTCGTTGTTGATGTTAAATTTACGTCAAGTCTTTCTCATGTATCGCGCTTGCCATTAGTGCTTCAAGGACTTTGAGATATTAGAGTGCATTATTTGATGATGCTTCGTATATTATTGTACTGGCTTTATATTTGTGGCAATTGCATGTTAAGTTATTGTATTCTACAATGTATTGTATGGTGTGATAATATGTTTCTTGTATCCTTGAAGCTTCTGTCATGTAGCATGAGCGACAAACCTTTGGTCCTTGTTTATGATGAAAGTATTCTACTTTGTATAACTTGCCTTTATGGTGCTCTTCCATCTGCAAAAGAAAGTTTACTCTCTTAAGGTTCTTCAATCAAGTCAATACATTTGATTTACGGCTTCTTTTCGAGAAAAATAAGCATTCATGCATAGTAGGCAGTTATATATTAGTTAGGATCTAAGCAAACCCTACTGAAAAAAGCAGTTGACAATCAGCCAATTATTAGCTTATAATCAGCTGATAATCTGCTTAAAATCGTATCAAAACGCCAGCTGTTTATCCGGTATTATCAGCTTAATATTTTTATTTAAGCTGATAGTTACAAATATGCGTTTATATGAGATAAAATGCTAATGATAATCAGCTAATTTATTTATACCTTCGAAGTACAAGCCGGTGTTTCGCTCGACCCTTTGACTGAGAAAAGGGGCACTTACTTCTGGACTCTCATTATGCTTCCGCAGGTCAAGAGGAGAAAATAGTGCCTGATGTCCATTGTTCTGGATTACTGAAAGGGAAAAATCGCCCCTTAAATGCGTGTCCATGACTTCTGTAAATTAGCATTTCCAATATTTTTATCGTTATAGTTTTTTTTTTTTTTTTACGTGGCATTTGGAACTCGAAAGTTCATCGCCTCATCCACGCAAGCCTTCCACGCTGCCCTATCTTGTGTCAACCCCACCCAAGATGCACCTCTCCGATCGACACCCACCCGTCCTATTTCTACTAGATCCGCTTTTACGTTGTCCTCCCATCTACGTCTAGGTCTACCTAGAGGTTGCGTTACCATCGGCCTGCCCTTCATGACACGCGCTGCCGTACGGTCGTCTCCTATTCTCGCTACAAGACATATTTGAATCAATCTCACGAGTTTTTTTCGGTACACCGAGAAGTACTAGAATTTGATACATTTTGCTTCGCTTAATAGAGTCGTACGCTTTTTTAAAATCTATAAATAGTTGGTGTATGGTTTCGCAAAATTCCCACTTTTTCTCTAACAACTGTCTTATGGTAAACATTTGATCGCTCATCGGTCTGTTGCGCCGAAATCCGCACTGATAATCTCCTACTATATCTTCCGCGAATGGAGTGAGTCTAGTTTGCATTACGTTTGACAGAACTTTGTAGCACGTTGCTAAATGTGAGATACCCCTATAGTTATTGCAGTCTGACTTATCCCCCTTTTTAAAAATCGATATAATGATAGATTCCTTCCAATTTTCGGGTATTGTTTCATTTTTCTAGATGGCACATACTAGTTTATAGATTTTGAAAGTGAGCTCGACGCCCCCATATTTGAGTAACTCAGCTGGTATAGAGTCATTTCCCGCGGCTTTGTTGTTTTTTAGTTTTTTAATCGCGGCCTCTACTTCTTGGTAGCTTGGTTCCTCCACGTGGAGTTCAGCAGTGTGAATTTCGTCCCCTAATTCTTCGCTATTTTCGTGCACGTTTAATAATTTATCGAAATAATTTTTCCACAGCTAACAGTAATTCATTGTCATTTGTTACGAGGTCCCCGTTTTCGTCCTTTATCAATTGCGCTCTACTCCTAAAACCCTTTCTGATGGAGTTAATCCCTCTGTACATTTCGCGTGGGTTATTTTCCTTACTGTTAGTTTCTATTCTCCTAATACGATTCTTTTGATACTCCCGCTTCTTATTTCTGTAGATCGCGCTCGTCTGTTTCCTTACGTTAGAATACTCTTCTACGGTCCTATCGCTTCTATTTTGTAACCTATCTAATTTAGCCTTTTTGCGCCTTTCAAACCAGAGTTCGCACTCTTTATCAAACCATGGTTTGCTCTTTGGCTTTTTCTTTTTACCCAGTACTTTGTTCGCGGCCTCTTTTACCGTTTTTTCGATGTCCCCCCATAAGCTATTCGGTTCGTCATTCCTCTCCGGCGATGTGTTTGCTTCTTCAAGTGCCTGAAACCTGTTATTAATTTCTATCTGGTACCTAATTCGCTCTGTTCTATCTCGTAGCTTCTCAATATCAAAGCTTTCTACCTAGTTTGCTCGCTTACTATTTTGATTCACTACTAGTCTAGCTCTTAATTTGGCTACTACTAGGAAGTGGTCCGCTATCTGCCCCTCTGTAAGCCCTTACGTCGAGAACGTTAGTATGACGTCTTTTTTCAACGAGGAAATGATCAATTTGGTTCTGCGTGGCCCCGTCCGGCGATGTCCACGTTGCCTTGTGTATGTCCTTGTGCTTAAAACACGTAGCTTTGATTATAAGATCTTTTGCCACCGCGAAATTTATGTCCCTAATACCGTTATCATTGCTGGCTTCGTGCAGGCTTTCCTTCCCTATAGTAGGCCTAAACATTTCCTCCCTACCTATTTTAGCATTGAAATCGCCTAATACTATTCTTGTGTCGTAAGACGCGAACTGGTCGATTACCTGCTCTAAAGTTTCGTAATAGAGATCCTTAGCTTCTTCTTCTTTGTCCTCTGTAGGACAGTGCACATTAATAAATACATATCTATACCATTCTCCTTCGATAATGATGTACGAGAGCCTCTCATTGACGGATTTGAAACTTTTAACCGAATGTATGATGCTTTTGCTTACGAGAAATCCGGTGCCTAGAGATCCCCCACTCCCGGCCCCATACAGGTACGTGAAGTTACCCGATGCTAGTACTCCGCCATCTAGCCACCGCGATTCCTGTATTGCTACCAAATCTAGATTGTACCTATCATCTTCCTTTATGAGTTCTTTAAACGCGCCTGCTCTGTATAGACAGCGAACATTCCAAGTTCCGACCCTTAAGTCCCTTTTGGTTCGGATTTGATTTTTTTGAGCCATGGTAGTATGTTAAACCCGCGCGCATCGGATCCTGTTCCGATCGCAGGTGAGCACCGTTCTAGAGGTGATAACCCCCATATCTTTCTAGAACTAAGTATGAGAGCTTTCCGACTTTGACGAGGACAGTGTCAATTCGTCGTCAGACACACTACGGTTTCATTCTCGCATCCTAACGCCCTCCTGCAAGGCAGCGCGCCTTCGCTGGCATCGTTACCGCGTAAGACCAGGTGACGAATCATTCTACACATCCCCTTTCGGGGCAGTTGTCATCGCTCCCGCATCCTCTTCGGCAGCAGGATTTTTGCCCATTTTTGTAATGTGTGGTGAAAGAGATAGATTGAGAGATAAGAGATAATGTGAAGTGTTTTTTTTTGTTGTGGTGCTCGCGTAGTGTTTCTAGATGAATGCGTTCGACAGTGTGGGCTCATCACACCCCCGCCTGTTCCTATCGGCTGTCCGCGGCTGCTTATTCAATTTATTCGTAGCTAACCTCTTTCTCAGGGGCTGTTCCTCTATCCGCAACCTATGGACGCGCTATGTAGTGGTGATAAGTACCCACCCGTCCGATATGGACGACAACGCCCAAGACCCGCTTAGGGTAGCGGCATTGTAACAGATCGTTATAGTTTAACTAATAATAAATATTAGTGCATTGGAGTGGCAATTTACGTTGTTTAAATTTCATAGTGACTATTTATTCTCTCTTTATTTTATGAAGTTAATTAATAGTGATCCTTGTTTCTCTTGTACTCTACTTACTAGCCTTTTGCTTATTTTTGAATATTGTTTGTGGTCAATTTTGCACATTATCGCTGGGGTTTACGTATAGAGAATTTTTTTTTTCTGAAACTTTCTTTCCATTGTTCTTGTGATTTGTTGGATTAGTTAAACGAGTACACATTGTTGAATTGCGTATTCTTTGTGTAGATGTCTGCATACTCTCTCTTCCGTGATAGCATATTCTTGTCCTTTATAGCATTCTTTCGCGGATTGGTTAGGCCGTAGTTCTGTTATGGTTATTCTTAGATTTGCGATTAATTCTTTCTTATATATGTTTTTGTTTGCATTACACTGTCCTAGAACTCGAAGTAAACTATAGAGTCTATTCGTACTAGAAGTAAACTATACAGAATCTTTTCTGTTGTTGTGCCTCTTTTGTCTTCGCAGGACTTTCAGTGCATCTCTGCTCTCGTGATATACCTGTAGTAGGCGAGGTTTTTAATTTATTATTAGGTGATCTGTAGGGTGGATAACTCCTTGCAAGTGATTCACCAGAGCCATCCTTCTCACCAGGGCCTCTTTTGCTTCGTTACCAATTTGGTTATTTAAAAGGCTGTTTCCTAATTCATTATATAAAGGGGCTCCTAGGCTCCATAAAAGTCGCTGTCGTTGTCGAGAGCGGCGGCCTCGACTAGAGTGCAGTTGTCCCTCTCTCTTTCTTTGATGGAGGCGCCCTGTTGTATTAGAAGTACGACGGCCCATAAGTTTTGAGTCCGCACAGCTAGGTATAAACAGCTCTCCCCGATTTTGTCCATCCGGGCTCGCACATTTGCTCCTTTTTCAATTAAGTATCTCGTTATTTGGTGGTGTTTTGCGGCAATCGTGATTTGTAGTGCTGTTCTTCCGTTTTCAGTACGAGCTTCTATGTCATTGTCTGATTCTATAAGTTGTTCTATTACTTTTATGTTGGATCCTTGGCGTACTGCTTCGTGTAGAAATCCTAAAGGACCTCCCGTCGGTTTGTTTGTATGCAGTTCTCGTATCCCTTCCAAACTATATTCTCTGATGGCTAACCGTAATGCAGCGACGGGGTCTGTTGGCTTTATCCCTTTAGCTTTCAAGAGCGGTATTAAATGACTTGCTTTCTTATTAATAGCGAAAGTATGTAACATTTTTTCGTAACAGGGCTTACTCCGTGCGACTTAAATACTCTTAGTACATCTTCTCGCACTGTATTAAGTGCCTCGCAATATACATCGTCTCCTTTTTTATTGACTGTTAGTTTGTCGGTGCCTTTTCATTAATGAAAATACACTGATCTACTGGACCCAGCTCGAAGATCAAGATTTCGCCGTTTATATCTCGGCGGTCCCATTGATCTTTATAATTGACTAATAAATGTAAAAAGGTTGTTAGAAAGCGTCCTGATAAGATTCGTAGTAATTTGTTAATTCTCTGCCAGACTATATCGGTATTATTTCTCCATAGAACACAATTATATTGTATTACTTGCACTGGTTTGTCTCCTTTTAACAACTTAACACATTCGATGACACCTCTTCGTTCATTTCTGCTAATGTTCTTACCATAGGTCTCGTTTCATTGTTTTGATTGATTATTTCACTGACGTAGTTATTTCTTTTTGATAGTTTTTCAGAGTGATCTCGTCTTCGACATTCGTATTCTGTCCTTCTGTGGTTTCTCTTGCTAGTGGCGGGATAAGGATCGTAGGTGTAAGCCAGGGCAGCGGCTCGTGACTTATGTACTGTACTCGTTTCCCGGATGGGTATAATAAAGCACCTATTTGTAATAACATGTCCATTTTCTCGTAATCGTATGCTCTGAAAGCTATTTATAGCGCTGTTTCGTCAAGAAGGTTTCTCTCATCAAGAGGGCAGTCTCCTTTTTGTAAAATTATTTTAAGGGCTCGTGGGGTGCCGAATCCTGCTGCAACATGTAGAGCATTTTTACCGGGTCTGGTACTCTACCCTTCTTGCGTAGGGGTAAGGGGTTAAGGCCGCTTTTTCGAGCAAGTGCGGCTTTGCATCTGGGGGACCGTTGGTTTTTCGCGTGTATTCTATGTCTAATTTTTAGAATTTTAGGGCTTCCTCTACAGGTCTTTTCTAGTGGTGTTTGGTTAAAGTGGTCAAGATAATTTGGATTAGCTCCTGCTTCAAGCAGTATTTTTGTAGCTTTATAATTTCCTCTGCTTATGGCGTATTGTAACGAGTTTAAAACACATATATTCGTAGATTCGACGGGTATGCCGTTTTTCAATAATAGTTCTAAATATCGCTGGTAGTATCGATCTATCGCCATACTTAAGGTGATTCGATTTCGCGTATTTCACATAAATTTTCGTCTCTTAATTTCACTCTTCTTTTAATTTTTCTACTGTTGACAGTCTTTAAAACAGATTTATGTACAGTTTTTGATTCTTTTGAGACTCGCGGACCTTCTTTTGATGCGTCCTCACCCGACTCTTGGGCTTGCTCGTTCGTAAAGACTGGTAGATTCTCTTTTCCATTACAAAAGGATGGTTCTCATTTATCTCGTCCTTACCGTCTGACTCGGTAATATAGACTTCATCTTCGTCACTCGAACTTTCGCCTCTGCTGTCATTTTCCGGATGTATTATTATGCAGGAGCATTTATCTTTCTCAGCTCCTCCCGTTTCACTATAGATACTTTCCTTGTTCATCGTCTTATTTAACTTAATCTTTTCAATGTCATTTTCGCTAATTTCTAAAATCTTTGACAATTCTTTATTTGATTCTTCCGCGTTTGTATCAGATTTGTCATCAACATCGCTCTCTAGATATATGGTAATAAAATCAATATTTTCGTTAATTTCCTCAATATTTCTCGAGTTCTCATTGTCGTTTCCTAAACGTGTAAGTGCACAATATTCAACCCTGGATTTTCTTGCCATGTTTCCGCTATTGTCGTCGCTCTCTCGGCATGCAAGCGGGCGGCGGTTTTCTCTTATATATGTACCTTTCGAATCGCTCTCTCGATTCGCAAGTGTGTATAAAATTTTAATTGCTAATTAATCAACTCCTTCTACGCCTTGTACATAGCTCTTTTGGCGTGTAAGTGCACAACATTCGATTTCCTTGATTTCATTAATTATCTCTGCACGAAATCCGTCGCTCTCTTGGCATGTAGGTTATTAAAATTCATAATAATCTTCTTTAAATGCCTTCGCAATCTCTGTTTCGCAGTTCTGGCTTAATTTGTATAAACCCTCATTAATTTCTTCTGAAATCTTAATTTTTTCGCCATTATTCCTTGAGCAGGCCTGTTGACTTGACTCACACATGCCTCCGTTTGAACCATAACTTTCTCAATTCTTTGCTCATCTTGAATCGTTTCTCTTATGTCAATATTAGTTTGTTGTTCTTCGTTGATATCCTAACTTTCTAACTCAAATGCTGCTGCTTCTCTCCTCATTCTTTTTTCACGACGTGGTAGAGGCTCGGCAGTGACTACCTGTGCCTGTTGTGTACACATCCAACTCTGGACTCCGTCCTCTTGACTTGTGTCTCCACCGTCAACTACAATGGAGTCGAGCTTACAAGGATCGTTTTCCTTAGCGTCTTTTTCTTTTAGATCACCATTTATAAATGCGCTTCCGATTTTTGAATATCTCGAACAGTTTTCCGGGCTGATCTTGTTCTGAGGAAGCCTCACCGACACGACTTCCTGTTACGCATCCCGTGGTAGATACGGCGATTCGTAATCGTATTCGTCATCTAATAAAAATTGTAAATTTTTATCGAGAAAAGGAATTTCTACGTTGACTAAAATAAGACAATTTTGTTCATAACATATCTTTGCGCTTGTTTGCTTGAAGAACTCGTTACCCAATATACCGGCTTCTCTAATTAGGAAGTTATCCGGGACATCGTAAAAATGAATGATAAGCTCGTCATAATCGACGGTGACTGTCCCCAATGTTTTAATCGAAGAGGGTGTAATGCTTCTTAAAATAATGATCTCTTGTGTGTTGATTGGCAAGTAAATCGGAACTTACAATATTTTTAATAGATTAGGTGCCGAGCCAGGTATCTAGCATATATTTTATATCGATTTCGATGTTTAGAATATAACCGGTCTGATTTAAGCAGACAGTGATCTCGTAAAGGACGTCTCCTCTTCTTGGGTCCTGGGATTCGGGCGAGCACTTGCGTTGGCTTCTCCATTGCCCGCCTGAGGATAGCCACGGCCGTTTCCCACGCCTAAAACTCCGCCGAGCGTGTCGTCAGCGTATTTGTTGCCATCTGTTTTTAAGTGTGCTAGTCGGTGACAATAGTAACAAGTAATTGGTGATCTATTGTTAGTGTTATTATTGTGACCTCGGTTAATCCCGCTATTATTTTGATTGATTACTCGATTGTTAAATTCTCGATTAGGTATAAAATTATTATTCCAATTATTATTGTTGAAAAAGTTGTTGTTACTTTTGCGATCATTATTATTGTTATAATTATTCATAAGATACCTCGGATGCTCTGATCTATTAGGGACAGTTTAGTTGTTTGGACGCGGGTCATTATTTCGATCGAGTATCTGATAATGATTGTTCCCGTTATTATGCGGTGCATGAGGACTCGTGTTATTGACATAATTTAGTCCCGAATTTCTATTTATGAATATATATATATATATATATATATATATATATATATAGTATATGGGTTTTTATTTTCATTTTTGCCCAAACTGAATATATATGTTCTACATGTTGTACCTTATTCCCAAAAAAAAATTCAGCGCGATTCCTTCATTTAGCTTCGAGTTCTAGCTCGTCAAAGTTGAAGTTTTAAGCAATATTTGCCTATTTTCAATGATTTGTAACTTATAAGGGATGCATTTTTAACTAAAACTATTTAAATACTGTTTTTGTGTATAATTTTCTGAATTTTTTAATAAAAATACTTTTATGTAACACGCGAACGATTTTCGCGTTTTTCGTACCTATTAATAGGGACTAAAGTGACTCTTTTTTGACCGGCGGGCAAAAAAGTTATTTTAGCGGGCAATAAAAACCTTTATTGCCCGCATATTCAAACAGCGGGCAATAATGGCCTTTATTGCCCGCAAAATTTTTTTTTGTAATTTTAATAAAAAAGTTGATTTTGATAAATTTGCATTATTTATATATTTTATATAATGTTTGAACAAGACAAGAGCACGGTTGCCGTGTCAAAAAATAGTCACATCAGTCCCTCTTAACACGTACGAAAAAACGCGAAAATACGTCCGCGCGTTACATAAAATATGGTGTGCACCAAGGGCTAAGTGGGCTTTTTAGCCTCGTGGATTTTGCAGTACGAGTCAAGGCGAGTTAGCCCGAGCCGAAGGCGAGGGCGTTTACGAGCCGCAGACGAGTCCTATAAAAGCCCACTTTACGCCCTTGGTACACAATATACTATTAAAGCCCTATATGTATGTTAAGGATACCTTATTTGCATTTCAAACTTTAAAATATGAAAATCTGAATGTTTCATTCGGATTTTGACAACCTCAATACAGTAAAATGATACTTTTTTATAGTAAAAAAGTAGCTTTAAAGTTTGAGAATAGGTCTGACCTTCTACTAGAAGTTATGTAGAAAACAAATCATGTTTGTTTTTTACATAACTTTTAGTAGAAGGTCAGGCCCATTCTAAAACTTTACAGCTACTTTTGCTTCCTCCTAGAGGAAGCTTTGTAATAGTAAAACTTAGAGTTTTGTTAAAACTTCTAGAAAATACTTTTTGGTGTATTAGAAGTTCAAATCAAGTGTTTTTAGAATGTGTCCGTATGCGTGTGGATCTGTGTGTATGTGTGTGTGAGTGTGTGTGTATACTGTAATATTTTACTCCGTCTAACTACTCCGTCAATATCAATAAAATTTGACGTGCATATCTATTTTTAGATTCTGAATTCGAGAAAAACAGTTATTTTTTATTTTCTCAATTATTTTTTTATGGTCATTTTTTCATTTTTGAAAAATACTATTTTGCGTTTTTTTTCTATCATCCCATTGTTACAAACAATTCAGCTAAAATTCATTAAAAAAAAGAATATAAAAAACTACATTTTCTCGTTTGGTCCTCGCGATCGACCGCTTTGTTCAGCAGATAAAATGAAAAAGGTGATTTTTTTTAAATTCATATCTCTGAAACTAAATATCATAACTATACGAAAAAATCAAGTCGGTGGGTCATGTGTTAAACTATAACCCATTAAAATTTTAAGTGATTTAATTACTCTTCAGTAATAAATTGAAAACTGAAAAAAATGAGTTGTTTTTTGTGCCTCGATTACGGACGTAAAATGGCTTTATTGCACTTGAGATTTTGGAAAGAAGTAGGTATTTTATGTGTTCTGGCGCAGTTTTCAAACCCCTACGGTTCATTGCGCAGCTTTCAAACCCCTACGGAACTTTTTTATTTCTTATATCTCTAAAACAATGTAGTCAAACGCTTCAAAATTTCATTTGATGATTTAACATTAAAAAATCTATCTGCTGCTAAAATTTCAAACAATTTCGTCAATTGGTTCTCAAGTAAAGTGCTAAAATGTAAAAACTGATTTTTCTCAAAACTTTTGCTTCCTCTTATAGGGGTGTCGTTGCACTTCGTTAAAGTCCCTCCTTATGAATTCATGTCATACTGATATATTCTGTGAAAAAAATTGTCGGCAGCGTTCGTATTCTATAATAAAAAACAGAGGGGTCAGCAAACTTTTAGACAATGAACCACATAAAACTTGTATATTAAATTATGTATCAAAAACGGCCTCATACATTAGCAGGCAGATTATACTGTTTATTAAAACAATATTTTATTTATTAGACCTATAAATTTAGTTGGAGGAAGCTACGTGTAAATAAATTAAATACTATAAAAAGGTGCATCTTATTACTGGATTGAGGTTGTCGAAGTCCGGATCTAACATTCAGATTTTGCGACGGGGTGGCCGTCGAGGTAGAAATCTCTCTCTCTCTCTCTCTCTCTCTCTCTCTCTCTCTCTCTCTCTCATGCTACTCTCTACCGGGGCTGCACCCCTCTATGAGTTGGTACTAATAATATTGGGAATCTGTTTGTAGAGAGAAAGAGAGAGAAATAGCAGTCGGATGCTTGCCACTAGCCGTCGGAAAGAAAGAGAGAGAGAGAGTAGCAGACCAAGCCGCGCTATACTGCGTAGCTTCGCCGCCAGCTTCACTGCTACACTCCCACCAGCCTTCACACACGCACTACAGAGAAGACCTCAGCACCGCACCAGCGTGAGCGAGAAAGAGAGCGAACGTTAGGAGGGGGAAAACCGCGTCGTGCGGACTCGCTCGCGGCTCACCAATGAACTCGAGCGTGCGTATGTGAGAGCCGATACAAGAATAAGAGAATAATTGAGTCAGGATAAAAATAATGTAAATCAGAGAGACAAATTCATGTATGGGATGAAGGAGTGATACCGGTTTGAGAGAGTATGTATCTGGGCAAAATGTTCTGCCAGAAAACGCATAAAATAAGGATAACGTAATAAAATATGTAATGCGCATGCGTGCAAGTGAATTCATTAGGTTTCGAATCGCTGCCTAGAACAGACCCCCCGGTAGTGCGGAGAATTAAAGTAGTTTTTTTTCTTTGTTCGCAACGGAATTTTTAGAACACGAGACATCATTCGAACAAGAGAAAGGTAGATTGGCAGAGAGTATTTACAGAGGTAGACCAAGTGAAGTATTCGTTTAAGAATTTCATAGCCATACTGCCGGGAGTAGACTTGCTCGATTCGCGAAGCCATTCTGTGTAACCGTGGAAAGTTTCGTTCGCGAAAGCGTATCACTCGGGTTTAAGTTCGCCGCCGAATTTCAGTCGATGCTTTGTTGTGAACCGCATAACTAACTAAAAATAAAGACGTGTTATTTCAGTGTGTTAATATAAAGTGTCATAATTTTTCTCCCGACTTTATCCACGGCCGAATCTCCTCAGAGATAAGAAGTCTCCATTAGCTGGCAACGTGTTAGTGAATTTTGTCTAAAGTTAAATTCGTTCGACGCCCGTTTGTATATACATAAATAAATAAAGATTATTTTACAATTGGTCCAAATAAAGGGGATGCTGCAATAAATATTTGTGCAGATATGCACAATTCAGTTCAGTCATCAGCGCTCGGAGCGAGCGGTCGTGTTTTGCGCGCGCGTACGTTTTGCTCGGAGCAGTATATAAAACTTTATAGATAAATGAAATTTAATCATGTCATTTTTGTTTAAATAACAACATATAATACTGTCAATATAGCGCCAATTGTGAAAACACCTCCGAATAATCCGGATCGCAGTTTTTACAAGTGTCATCCAAGTAAAATAGTGAAAACAGTGATTTGTATAATTTGTGAGAACGCATATCATAAAAGTGATTTCCAGAAGACTAAAAATCCTGTGTACGTAGGTGAACATTTGATTATATGCCAAAATCATGTCCTAGGAGATTTAACCACTAATACCGAACAACATATGCTAAGTGATGTGGAAAAGAAAACCATTGCGCTTATAAAAATGAAAACATCAGAAGACATCAGGGAACTACTACTAAAAGAATTACACAATAAAACAACTGAAAAACATAATACAACAATTATGGACGAGGAAAATGAAATAGAGAATATTGTGGCAGAAAACACCCTATTGAAACAACTAGTAGCAGAACTGTAAGACAAAAATCAGCTTCAGGAAGAAATAATTGAAATGCAAAAACAAAAAAGCACAGGGTCACAGACAAATATAAATTTATATGCAGAGGTTATAAGAGACATAAAACCGAAACCAAAGCGAGTCCCAAGTATAATGATTAAGATTAATGACCCCAATCGGATAAACACAATGGAACTGCTCACGAAGTGTCTAGTTACAGAGAAGAACGCACAAACTAAGTATATACGTAAAAAGAATGAAAGCGAAATAGAAGTCAGCTGTATGAATTCAAAAAGTCTAGAAACATTCGAGAAAGTGTTAACAAGTAAACTTAAAAATTGTCATGTTAAGGTAGAACAAGGTAATCCAAAAATAAAAATTGTTGGTATAGACAACGCTACTAACACGGATGAACTAGACATTGAAAGTGATATTAATATACGCAACTTTAAAAATTTTAACAGCTCATGTAAGGTACTGCACATGTACACCAATAAAAGGACCAAAACCAGCACAGTACTAATGGAATGCTCACCAGATATATACAAGTCAGTACGTGAAAACAACAATAAGGTTTTTGTAGGACATCAGTGCTGTAAAGCCTATGATCTGATAAACACTACCCCTTGCTACAAATGTGGAAGATACGGACATAGTGCATCAAAGTGTAGGAATGATCCTGCATGTATAAAGTGCTCTGATAAACACAATGTGAGTGTATGCAATAACAATCAAATTGAGTGTGTAAACTGTATATTTAACAATAATAAATTCAAAACAAATCTACCAACAGATCATATGTCAACAGACAGACTAAAGTGTTTTATACTTAAAAAGAAGATAAAAAAATATATTAGCTCTATTGATTACCCAATCGCACCTGTATTACCGGCTTTGGATGAAACAAGTGCAACGGTCTGCGAAGGGTTAATACGCGAACGCGAAGGATTCGAGACCCGAGGTTAGTAAAGCGGGAGAGAAGCACAGTCGAAGAGCGATAGCAGTCTTTGATCCACCCGGTAATATCTATTGAGTGGACAAAAGACCTCCCTATCCTCTGTAATGGCCGAGCCACCAGAGGAGAGCTGCCCGTGTGTAGAGGGAGATGAGTAGGGTATTTCCACTACGCATATCCCGCACACTTAGGTAAACCACGCAGCTATTAGACTGATGTGTGAGGTACTACCATCTCACCATGAGTCTAGAACCAGATGCGCCACCTAAATACAGGGTACTATCATGGAAGGATGGGAGTGGGTAATGCTAAACAAGGGTTGAAATAGTTTATATGTTTTAAATGTCTTTCATTTATTTATTTAATCATTCAATATTCAATTGTAAGCGATGCTGGATCTCAGTCTACAAGGAGAGGGAGTGGACTGCACACATACTCTTCGAGAGCCTGGGGCTCATGGACTACTGGGTATGGTGGAGTCCGGAGCAAGCAGCGAGTACTACCATTCGCACGTTGCTCAGTTGAGAGCCAGATCATGAATGCTCGCTGCTGGCTCCGGGGCTCCTTATATACCCGGGATGCTCCCTCTCTCCTGTGTTATCTGCGCGCACGCCATCTACCAGCGCTTAGATAGACTATTTACATATAGCTACTAGCGCCACTCGGTTGGTAACTTACCTACGCCAGGCAAGTTATCTGTTGCTGTTCTCCTATCCTCCGGGCTGGGCCTGCCGTCTCACCATCAAACACAGCAGATGAAGATATTCAATTATGGAAGCACAAATAAATTTGATTGAAGAAATACAAAATAGTCTAAATGAACAAGAGTGGATTTAAAGGGATGTCGAGACTTTTAATAAGGATAGAAGTAGTAATAATGATCTTATCCTGTACTTAAACATCAGAAGCCTAAATGCCAATTTCGAAAAGTTACAAATCCTTCTTAAAAGTCTAAAAACAAAACTATATGTTATTGTATGCACAGAGGTATGGAAATTAACACACTATCAGTATTATAGAATAAAAGACTACAAATTATATTATCACGGCGACATCAATAAAAATGATGGTTTATGTAAATAAGAATGTTAAACATACTAATGATACGATTGTAATAGGTAAGCTTAAAATACTAAACACGATTATCGCCCTAAATAATAAAAAACAACTAGAGATCTCATCGTTATACAGATCACACGGACTAAGTTGTACAGAATTTAATCAGAATCTCAAAATCTATTTAGATCAGAAAGAAAATGTAAAAAACTATATTATAATTGGTGATTTTAACATAAATATACAGGATTACAATCATATAAGTGTAGAGTTCCTAAACAACCTTCTAGAAAATGGTTTTCTACCAGGATTTACAAACACCACCAGACCAAAAAACATAACTACAAATGAAGGAACGTGTCTTTAATAAATCTTAAATATCTTTATTAAAACTTCCTGAATACTAAATCGCTTATGACGCCTATTACTGATCATTATCCACTATTCTTGAAATTAAAAAATCGAACACTAAAACAAGATAACAAACAGTTAGAAGGAGACTTTTATCGTTACAATTACAAAAAACTTAATAACACTACTAAGCAAGTAAATTGAACAAAAGTTAAGAATACAAAAGATCCAAACGAAAATATAAACGAAATAATAAAAGAAATACAATATTGCATGGAAAAATCGAAATACAAAAAACCAAACCTGCATAATTCTAAAAAAATTCCCAGGAAATACTGGATAACAAAAGCGATAGTAAAATCCTGTATTACGAAAGAAACATTATATAACAAACTGAAACAACATCCGGATAATGAAGAAAGGAAAATTATAAACAATTCGTTAAAACTCTAGATAAAGTTATAAAGGTAGCGAAAATTGATCATGAAAAGAAAACAATTGAGAAAAATAGTGATGATCCCAGAAAACTCTGGGCGTGCATTAATAGCAAAATAGGCAAAAATAAAAATAAAACTGAGACTACTATTAGTCAACTAAAAACTGAAGACAATACAATAATCACAAAAAGAATAGAAATTGCAAATAAAATGAACGAATATTGCATACTTGGCGAAACATTGAGTAATAAAATAATTACACCAAGTAATAAAAAACTAGAATTACCGAAAAGTAATCCAAAAACAATCTACATTAAACCAACCAACGAATCAGAAATTATAAAAATTATAGACAACATGAAACTAAAAAGCGGAGGTATAGATAAAATAAGTGCAAGGATACTCAAAACTACTGCTGCTATTATTGCAGACCACCTGGCCCACGTTATAAATCAATGTATTGATATGGCAATTTGGCCAGATATCCTGAAGGTAGCTGAAGTAATACCAATATACAAAGCTGGGAAAAAAATGAAATGGGTAACTATAGACCGATATCACTAATATCAAATATTGCTAAAATCTTTGAAAAAGTTATGCACAGGAGAATTATAGACTTCGTAAGTCAAAGTAAGATATTAAGTAAACGTCAATATGGATTTATGAAAAACATTGGAACCAAAGATGCTTTGAACATGATCTCTAAAACAATATACGAAAACCTAGATCAGAGTACACCGATAGATTTTTATATATTAATATTAAAAGGATTATATGTCACTGTTATTTTTTTTTATTAGAAAATATATTGTCATCAGAGTTGGGACGAAGAGAGCCTAAGGATTCTTGTAACCCAACCTACGTTTGTATGAATGAGAAGGGTGGTATGAACTGTGTCTGGAAGTCCGACATGGTTTCATGTTAACCTTAAGCATGAATGGTGATTGTTAAGTATGTTGTATGACTGGATGTTATTGCTGAAAAAAAGAATGCTGCAAATAGTTATTTGTGCAGATATGCTCCTTTTTTTTAAAGCTATGTGTTTGTGAATATGAAATGTAGCTATAACTACTTTTATAGAATGTTGGCTGTATTGAATATATTCATTTATACTCGACGGTAATTAATTCATATAAAACGTTTTTAAAGACGTGCTTTCGATTCAATTTAGTTGCAAAAAGGAGAGAGAACGAATGCGGGATTCGGCATTTACTTGTTAATGCAGCACGAATCAAAATGCTAGTTTAATTACTGCTTGATCTTTAAGGAGAAAGAGCGAGAGAGAGAGAGAGAATCTAAATAGTTTATCCTAAAAATATGATCGACACTTACCTTTTGTCGTGCGGGTCTCCTGCAGTGCTGGGTCCTCCGGCTATCTGCTCGACTTCGGTGAACAGTAACTTCGCGAACGATTGGGATTAAGGGCCGAGAGGGATTCAAGAATAGGGGTGTCGATTTATTCACTCCCGATTTACGTTGAAATGTTGTATTTATTTAAATTTGTGACAGAATCATAATGGTTAACGCAGTTTGTTTCGGATTTCGAGAATTGCTTACGACGCTTAACGACGTAGGATGTCGCAGATACGAGAGACAATTTATTCGATAGATATATTTGTAATTTACCGATTCCAACAATTAATAATTATGAACGGTTTCGCTTAATTCGTGTTTCGACTGATTGTCTCGAAATTTTTATGTCATTTATCCAAAGATCTAAGGTATACTGCGCGACAAATTCTGAGTTAAAATCGAGAAAATTCTTGAGCGTTTTTAGCCCGAAACGAACTGACGTGAAGCGTCTGAAAATTAGGATTACTAGTTGCGCGTGCAGTCTATGCTGGGCCCTTTTATATCATGTAGTCGCTTTTATGATAAACAGGTGTGTAGGTGAGGCGTTGGCTTCTTTAGCGGAGAGGTCCATTTAGAAAGCTTAGTTTATCTGTGTTGTCGTATTTTTGAACTTGCTATCACATGTACATAGGGTCTAATCCCCTTTCTAGGCCGTTAGCCCGCTTGTGCATTTTTTGTGCTTAATATTCTTAGAAATTTGGTTCCTGTTGCTACGCGGCTTCTTTTCTTTTGGCTGTTGTTCATTTTTTCGAGTCGTGCTGTGCTTTGCTTTGAGGTATGCGACTGCTTGTTTGCACAGCTGTGGAATGCTGGTGGCTACTGCTTGATTCTTGTTTTACGATGAAGAATATTCGCAGCTCATGCCGCTTTTATTTGAGTGCGTATGTATGGCCGTTTGGTTGTTTGTAATTGGGCCACCTTTCTTCTTCGTTTGCTAGGCGGGCTTTGGAAGACTTCTGGCTCGTAGCTGGTACAGGGCGTTACGCCTTTCCGTGTATGTGTGGATCGACGTGGTTTTCATGTAAGTGCGCATCTTGTAGATGTCTGTGTGTGCGTTTCCTGTAGTCTGTAGTGCTTGTTTTATGATGCTGAGATTTGGGTATTCGCGCTCTTGTTACAATTTTTGTTGTTAATTATTCAAATTGGTTGTCATTAGTTTCGATAAAGTCTCTTTTGATTTCGACGTCTCTCGTCTTCTCGCGTTTCTGTATAATGCATTCATAGTGTATTCTATTGAGTTTCATGCTCTTTGGTCTTATGCCGTTCGGTCGCTTTATTTACGCTATTGTCGTCGGCTGCTCCCTCACTTACGCTGTAACTCAGTAGGACTCTGTTCTAATATTAGTTTTGTTATTATTTTATACTAAAAGTAGAAATGCGAAATTTTTTAGCACTTCACACTATAGAGGCAAACAACTTGTCTGTACATAGGAATAGAAGAAATGAAACCTTACATACTAATAATCATAGACATAGGTCACATTTGTGATTGTCTGACCTAAACCAAGGTTTCTTTACTAAAACTTTATAGTTTTCTTTTTATGGCGACTTTACGTAAATCTAGGGATTTAAGATCATTGCTCAGTGTGTTAACCACGTAAATAGCCACGTAATAGTTATTTTTTCAAGTAATAGTTCGATAAACTGAATGCTTTTATTTCTAGTATTCATGGTTGCAACTTATTAATGACTTATTTGATTTAATTATTTCCATAATTAATAATTAAATCTTTTAATTATAAATTATATGGTCTATAATTAATAATCAAATATCTTAATTATTAACTAGCTCAAAACTCGCTCGCTGACGCTCGCTCGTTCGATTTAAACATTGATTCATGTTTTAAATATCTATATTCTACAAATTTATGATGGAAATATGAAACAAAAACAATAATAAAATAATATATCAATATTTCAATATAATTTTATTTTAAAATAGAAATTAATTGCATTATAACATTAAAACATAATACTTATTATTTAAATTTATGAGATGTGATGTATTAAATATAATACCAAAGGGATTTAATTTTATTTACCAAACTTAACGAGAAAAATCACGTGATGTATCACACAGTCAATTACGTGATAGATTGCTTGAATTCTTACGTAATGAATTACGTAACTACATAGTGTGATTATTCACATGAAAAATCATGTCAGAAATCATTTATAAAACTATTTACAAATCTCAAGTTATCCTCTTCCTCTATTATATTGAAATGTGTCTGGTAGTCTCCGGCTATAAGTTCACTTCATCCCCAAAACTACCCCTTCTTAGGGGTTGAGGTGAACCAGAAGTTTACTGAAAGTAGACTAAAAGTATACCGGAAGTCGACCGAAAGTTGACTGGAAGTAATGGGAATAAATACAAAATCACCCGGAAGTGACCGAAAATAACCGACAATGAACCAGAAATATACCGAAAATGAAGAGGAAATAACCAGAATCATGCATATTTGCTGAAGTACTTTTAAGGGGTGAATTAGAAATAAATCAACAAATAGTTGATACAAATTTTACGAAGTTCGAAAAGTATTATTTGTATACTGTAAATAATTTTGAAGCCTTTCTTATACATAAATACACACACATATACATATATACATATTTAATTGTTGAAATATCAAAATATTCAAAATTATGCACATTTCTAAATGTATCTAATACTAAGAATTACATCAATATAATTAATTTTAGAAAATGTACATTCAAATAAATATTTAACTCAGTATACCGTTGAATACATTTCAATGTTAATGTGACAGTTGAATTTGAATAATAAGTATGGGCTATATGAAAAAACAAATAATTATTTATTGATCTATTATCTGTGTATTTTATAATATCCCATCTATTGATCTATTATCAATAAGGTATTATAAAATATTATACTGCTTTAATCAAATTTCCGTCTTAATGAAGATTTTGATTTGATAAATATTTAGAATACGAGATTTCTTCTTCCTAAATTTTCACGCGCTATCGCTGAAGGACGGGACACAGAAAAGGCGCCGCAATGAAACACTCCCGTTAATACAACTAATGCTTCGAAGACTTTATTACTTAATAAATATCACAGTAAGATGATGAGGTGTCTGCTTTACTCGGCGGCCGAACCCAGAATGGCGACGACCCACAGACTAGCTGAAACAAAGAAGTCTCCTGGTACTCGAAGTGTGGTGCCGAAGAGCATCTTGGCCGGAGATGCCTGCAGGTCTTCTTTGTACGTCGTTCTAAGTCCCAGCAGGACGGCTGGGAGGACCTGCGGCCAAGGTGTTGGAGCGCAGCACATGAGGGCGGCCTTGAGAGTGCGATGCATCCTTTCCACCAGCCCATTGGCCTGCGGATGGTAGGGTGTTGTGTGCACCCGGTCGGCGCCGATGATCTTGGCGAGGGCGTTGAAAAAGCGCGCGTCGAACTGCGGGCCCTGGTCCGTTGGAGTAATGATTGCCCTCTTATGAGCGTCTTCAGGTGCGATAGGAACTTGATAAAATGCCTTCTTTAAATCTATTACTGAAAAGATGTCGCCTTGGAGCTCCAGCAGAAGATCCTCTATAACCCGAAGCGGATATCTATCTGGAACGGTGGGACTGTTGATCTGACAGTAGTCGCCCGTGATACGGTACGATCCGTCGGCTTTCTTGACTAGCTGAAGCGGGCTCGCCCAGGAACTATCCGAAAGTTGGACGATGCCCATTTCTAAAAGTACACGGAATTCGGCGCGCGCCGCTTCGAGACGCTCCCCGTGGAGCTGGCGTGGCCATGCTGCAGCTGAAGGTCCGTTCATCACTATGTGACGGAGAGCGGAGAGATTTGGCAGTGAGATGGTGGTGCTGCCTGGAGAACCTAGATCTTGATAGTCTCTCAACAGGTCAGCGAAAACTCCTTCTGCGACGTCAGCAGAGATGTTAACTGCGACGGAGAACACCTGTGTTGGTAGCAGCGTGCCAGTTGAGTGGTGTGAGTGGTCAGCGTCGAGGAGCCGTCTGCGCTGGAGGTCGACCGCGAGGCCGTAGTGAGCCAGAAAATCTGCGCCGATAATGGGGTTGCTGACGTCTGCCACTATAAATTTCCACTCGAAAGGTCTAGCCAGAGCGAGGTCCAGAGCCATTGTCTGTGTGCCGAATGTGCTAATCGCTGAAGCGTTGGCTGCGCTGAGAGTAAGCGGACCATGAGCTCGTATCTACCAGGAAACGGAACTTTGATGTTCTGTCGACGATGTGCAATCGGCGCTCTGTAGGTGCGCCAAGCGCCTCGGCTTGCATGGGCGGGGGCGCGTCTAGTTTCCCTGACCTGGTGCGAAGGCGCAGGGCTGCTTGCATTGCGTTGCCTCCTGGCCGAATTTGCGATGATACCAGCACCAGCCGGCGCTAAACGATACTGGAGCGGCTGAGGTAGCTGGACGGGCTGGCCGAGGGCGTGGGTGCGAGCGGGCGCGACCTCTGCTGTTGTTGTTGCTGCTGTTGGAACCGCCGTTGTTTGCTGCGTTGACGATGGACTCAAGAAGCTTGCTCTGCCTCTGCGAGTGCGTCAGGAGCTGCGTCAGCGTGGCCTGCAACGTCGAGATGTCGCATTCTGGCTGAGGCGATGCCGTGCCTGAAAAAACGCCACTCGAGGGTGGTGTTGGTTGGCGAGCTGCCACAGCGTGGACTGGCGGTTCTGGAGCCATGGCGAGGTCGGCCAGGTGAGCCAGCTCGTCGAGTGAGGTGGCTGGCAGGACTCGGCACAAACGGCTGGTGTTGGATGGCAGGAGGTCCAGCCATTTGACCCTCATGGCCTCGTCGGAGATGGCGTTGTTGCCGAGGCGCCTCATGTGGCGGAGTAGCTGCGATGGTGTACGGTTGTCCAGGCGCACCTCGTTCAGCAACTGGTGGAGCTGTATGTCAGCGGAGATGGCCAGGCGCTGCAGCAGAGCGACTCGGAGAGCCCAGTAGCGGCCGGTGTCTGGCGGGTGCAGGATGATGCGTGACAGCTCCTGGGCGACATCCTGCGGGAGGCGAGCCACCACCAGATTGAATTTGTGGCGATCGCTGCGTACTCCGCTAGCCTCGAGCGCTGCATTGACCTGTTGCAAAGCGTGTTAAACCTGGTGGTGAGGGTGACGCTGGCCGCCGAGCGCTGCCGATGTCAAGACGAGGATGTTCTGGACGCCGCGCTGCTGGTGGTCTGCGTTGCTCCGCTGCAATGCTCCGCTGCGATGATTTGCTGCTCTGCTCGCTTGCTGCTCCGCGCTACGTGCCGCTCGGTGGTGCGGGCTGCTCTTGCCGTGCTGACCTCGCTGGCAGGGAGACGACTGACTCACAGTGTTCCCAAACACCGAAAAAGTGATCAAAAGTCTTGATTCACTCGAAATTACGGTCAAAATGACTCTATAAGGACTCATTTTGTTCGTTGTGTAATAGGGAACCAAAAAAAGTGTATTGCCGAAATATCTGACAGTATATGACAGTATATTATATATATATATATATATATATATATATATATATATATATATATAT
>QLYP01000111.1:95047-130199 GCA_016647725.1 Nasonia giraulti
ATATATATATATATATATATATATATATATATATATATATATATATAATATTGACGAATATAGCAC
Organism: Nasonia giraulti; assembly: GCA_016647725.1. Taxonomy (NCBI): domain Eukaryota; kingdom Metazoa; phylum Arthropoda; class Insecta; order Hymenoptera; family Pteromalidae; genus Nasonia; species Nasonia giraulti. The sequence continues at coordinate 95,114 of QLYP01000111.1, forward strand.
ACTTTCCCTTATATTGGATATATCGCTTTTTCCAAACCTAATATCTTCACATAAAATGGAGATATCGAGCTCATTTTTTTTCTTAATTCAACTGTAGGTCATACCAATTGAGGAAAAATTATTGGAAATGCAAACATCCCCCATTGAGGGGGTGAAATTAGGGGGTTGGTAGGTGAAAACATGGAAAATCGCCTAAAAACTACTTCAAGTGTTTTCTTGGATGCTGAAGACGATTATGGCAATGATTTTATTAACAGCCCCAACTTTGTTTATGATTTTCCGTTACCATCTCTTACTTCAAGTGTGAGAGTGAGAGGCAGAAGGGTTGACATAGTTTTATTTACGGCTTAAATATAATAGCCAATTTATTATTTTAAAAGCGGGACTAAAGTCGTTTTTTATTCCCTCGTAATTTTTCTGCATTTGCGGGAATAAAGTAACTCTATTTTGGCAAATCAAAATTCTTGATAATTTTTGAAATTTTTAAATTTTAAGGAAAATTAAAAAAAAAAATAAAAATTTTATAAACTAAAAGATTTCGGTAAGAATATTTGTAACAGTAAAATCAAGTTCTATGGTTTTTTTGGCGATGATCTAAGTGGCGCAATTTATTTCTATAAGCAAACATGTATTTAAATAATCTATCACTAAGCTTTGAATGTTTAGTAAATAATGGACATTAAGAAATAGTTTTTTCCTATGATGACTTTCTTTATTTTAATGTTTTCTACCTCTGTGATTTAGATAAGTATAACAAATATATATATATATATATATATATATATATATATATATATATATATATGACTTTAAGGGTATTTTAATTAAAATGGTGAGAAAATTTTACAAAAAAAGTGTATATCCATGTCTATAGTGAAAAATGCTTCCCTGAGGAGCTATGAATTAATTAATTTGTGCTAAAAACCCAAAAATAGCCAAAATTGATATTTTTACCATTACCATACCATTTTGGTAAAAAGTAATTTAAAAATCTGAAAAAATTCAGGTGCATTCAAAACTGTTTCTGGAACATATTTACTGTGGGTTGAAGAAAAAAAAATTTTTGATCTTCGATTTGACAGAGAACCACCCGTATGTATGTGTATGTGGTAAATGTTGAGTTAGATGCATAGGTACATTCATATATACTTTTAATATTAAAATCAATACTGATTTTGGAAAATTTTTATTCTAATCATAATAATACAAAATAGCTAAAAACTCGCTCGCTAACGCTCGCTCGTTCTATTTAAACATTATTTCAAGTTTTAAATATACATTACACAAATTTATGATAAAAATATGAACAAAAACAATAATAAAATAATATATCAATATTTAAAAATAACTTTAATTTAAAATCAAAAGTAATTGCATTATAACATTAAAACATAATACTTATTATTTCAATTTGTGCGATGTGATGTATTACCATACCATTTAACACGAACAAAATTTTATTTAGATTAAATTATTGAAAAACAAAAATGTTAGAGCTCACAGCTAGAGTTTTCGTGTTATCATTCTGATGGTAACACCAGTACTGGCCCTCATTATGTGAGATTTATAAATTTTACTTATTTTAAATACTTATAATAAATATATTAAAGATTACAAATTTTGAATGATTATCACCGGATTATTACCTGATTATCATTAACATTTTATTTCATATAAACGTATATTTATTACTATCAGGTTTAATAAAAATATTGAGCTGAAATCACCCGATAATCAGCTGATATTTTGGCATGATTATCAGCTAATAATCAGCTGATCATCAGTTAATTCTCATCTGAGTTTTTCAGTAGGGACCACTTTTACTTGAACTTGTGAATATTCAAAACAGGATCAATTACCATATTATGGCGCATTTTTCAAATTACAACTATATTAAATTTATTTATTTATTAGTTTATACTACAAAATTTTATTGTAAAATCATATAAAAATTCGAGTTAATAATATTAAAATTTTTAATGTTAATTAAATGTAATTATAAGATCTAATTAAAAATTTATAAGTTCCCTGCTAAAAATTACCAATTAAAAACGATTAAAACCATAATTGGTTTTAATATGGAATTGTGATCCGGAATTGTCAAATTCAAACCGATTAATACGATTTATTAAACCAATTATAAAAGTTAATCGGTTTTAATCCGATTGAATCCATCAGATTTTGATCAGAGAAAGCTTCAACTGAATCGATTAAATGCAATTAAAACCTATAAATTTTTATTGAATCGTATTAATCGGTTTTAATTCGATAATTCCGGATCACAATTCCGCATTAAACCCAATTAAGGTTTTAATCGTTTTTAATTGGTCATTTTTAGCAGGGTTAAAAAATGTTAAATAAAAATTATATTAATATATTATTATAAGTCATTATTCGTGGGATGCGTGGTAGCATAGCCGGGTAAATTGAGTACGTTATAATAATAATAATAATATTTATTATTTTATTATAATGGTTTAATGTTGTAACTATTGAATGTATATAAGGGTATTTCTATTTTATTTTAAATATATCGTTTTTAAAAATATTATTTATTTTTTTACATTATTAAATATAATTATTTTTAATTATAATGATATAATTTATACTTTGGATTTAAAAAATTAATAGAATTTGCAATTGTTCTGTTTTTTTAGATTGTTAAACAAAATATTATGTAATAATATTAATTGAATTTATGTTTTAAGATATAAGTTTCAATGAATTATTATTAACTTTATATATACAAGGGGGGCAAGCCCCCCTGCGCGCTTCGTGCGCCAACCCCCACCTACGAACGTTAATGTATATTTTTTTTATTGGAGCGGGTATAAAATAAATGTGCTAACGTTTTCTTACTTTTGTTTTTATGTTGAAATATATTTCAAGAATTTAAACTGCCCATATTATTTAACCATGTTACAGATGTTTCTTAATTTAAATCGTTATCTTCTGAAAACATTATCTTATTTTGAATTTTTAAATGAACTGCCAATTTGGTAACCGAATGGGATCTTTCACAAACTGTTAATTCTTCAATTTGGCATACTTTATCCATTGGATTAACTAAATGAATTGCTAATTTAGTAACCGAATGAGATCTTCCGTATTTTACTCTTAATTCCTTGTTCTGGTATGCTTTTTCCATTGTATTTATACATATATCTACAATCAATATCCGAAGGACAATCAATTAATATGAGGTTGGATTTTTTTTACTTATTTTCATTAGGGTTAGTTTAATAAGTTTTTAAATTTACGCTGATTTATCTCCTTTGTTGACTTTTATATTCACGAAATTTGTATCTGTCATGGGCAGTCCTTCCAATATTTCTTGTTGTGATGATTGTTTCGCCATTTCAAAACGTTTATTTCTCTCTATTTTGAAAATTTTTACATGAAAAAATGAGATAAACCGTTTTTGAAATTCTTCTGAAAAGTAAACGAAACTGTTGCTGTATCGTTTTTTCTTGTTTAAGTTCGTAGTTCAACAGCTGAAGCGCATAAAAAGAGCGCTAGAGGCCACGATACATTGTTCGTTCGAAAGTTTATCGCTGTTTGCGCTTTTTTTATTATCGATGTGACACAACGATTTGAATATTATCTACGTTAGATACTTACAAAACATAAGATGTATCTGTAAATTTAAATAAAACATGTAATAAAATAATATAAATTGAATATTTGATTTTATATTATTTTAACTCGCCATCTTTTTGTAAATCACCGATCAACTGTAATTTAGATCCCAGTCCATAATTCAAAGTATCTTCTGGATATTTCTTCAATAATACGTCTAATTTATAAGTTAAATCCGTAATACTACCGAAATAAGTTGTTGTATCATTCTTAGATTTTTATACGAATTCATTTTTCAAATAACCTTGAATTTCTAAAAATGAAAAATATAAACAAACAAGAGTATTTATTTTATCTGTGTGTTAATTTTTACTTACTGATTGCTCCTCTTCTTGATGGTATATCTTAGAAAGTAATATTTTTTACTTTTATATCAGATTTGAATTCGCCTAAATGAGTAATACTTGAATAATGTACCAATGTTAATGTACAAAGCGCGAAAGAGAAAATTTAAAAAAACTATTAGTTACGTGCTTCTTACCTCTTTTAATTTCAATTGAGATTGAAAATTATCGATATTTTCATCGTAAATGTTACATTGAAGTTTACAGTCGTCATTGTTATTCAATATAAATTTCATCACTCGAAAGACTTCATTTTTCACTCTATTTGTGTAAATTTTTTCAGGAATTATTTCCTGTATAAATCCTACCACACTTCTATAAAGAAAAATACGATTTAAATATCAAAAAAGTAAATATTTTACGAATACATTATATGTTTTTAAATTTACGCTGATTTATCTCCGTTTTTGAGTTTTGTCTTCAAAAAATTTGTACTCGTCATAGGCAGTTCTTTCCTTTTTTTATTCGGAGAATTATTTTCTTGTTGAGATAATCTTTTCGACATTTTGATTTATCGCAGTTGTACACGATGCTACTTCCGATTGTGGTCGTTCCGTTGATGAGTTTCACCGTTCTGTAAGATATTTAGTGATTTTCTGATTCACTAAACTATAAACACTTAATTTAAAATTTAATTTAAAACTTAACTTCCGTCGTATATATGCCGAAATTATAAGCCGAATCAATTGACGCGATACAGTTAACGTTTTGTCGAAATAAACTTAACTTCCGTCATATATATGCCGAAAATATAACCCTAATCAATTAACGCGATACACTTAACGTTTTGTACGAAACTGAATAACATAAACAAAAGTCGATTATATAACCAAACATTGCTATACGAACATTGCTACATATAAAAATCGAATTAATATATATCTTTGAATTTTTCAAACAAAAGCACAATTCCGAGAAATAAATAAAAGTCATAAGAAAAGTCTATCAGAAAAATAAATCTTATATTTATACGTATACGCCACTCGCAACAGTTGGAATACATACAATCATTCCAAAATAAACGATACCCATCGATTCTAATCTCTCCGTCTAGCATTTCACGTCCTCTTGTGGCGCATTCGTGACGCATGTAGTCAAACGCACACGTTGATCTCTCAACCCTCCGACTTTCGCGTAAAAACTGTCCTTATTCTCTAATGCGTAATCGTAAGATTTGAATGAAGTATCCTCAAAGATACAAGAATGATCTGATCGACATTATGCACATAAATACTTTACGATATACTATTGTCATCGTATTTGCTGCTAGACCTAGTGTCCAGGGACTAATGGAAATCACTTAACAATTCAAGCAACCGCAACTGGTCGTTGAATTCTTTGTGCTAAAAGAAACTACAGAAAGTGACTATGGACTCATGGTCAAGTAGCAAGCTACTATCTAAAAATTTATCACCTATAATAGAGAAAGTAGCGATACATGCTTCAAAACATCATCAATATCATCTTCGTCATAATATTGTTCATCATTGCTGTGGCAAAAGTATAGGTTAACTTAAAACCGTAAGGTTTAAAATCTTAAAGCAAAACTAACAACTCGCGTAAAAACCCCCTGTACAACGAAATTTCGTGACGTCCGAACCAACCGCGCGCGCAACGGCGCGCACATAATGTTGGCCTGCTTGGCTTGGTGAGCTTGCAGTATGGCAACAGCCTCTTCGACCTTGGTCTTGAGCGACTCTCCGTTCTAGAGCATGTGCAACATTATTATTTAAATTGAAGTCGCAGATTAAAAGATCCAACCCATACCTATAAAAAAACGAAAATCTTTAAAAAAAACTTAAATATTACAGTTTATAAAAAAGAAAAAAAAACTACACTACTACCTCCTGTCCTACCAAACGAATCAAGGTAGCTTGCGAATCCTTATGATTGTGACATATAGGACATTTCTCTGCAGCCTCCGGCAATTCCCACGTTTCCTCATGACACGCCTCCCAATTCCCTATCCGTACCTCTTGTCCAATAGCGAAGCTATAAGACAGCTATATAAAAAAGAATTTTTATAAAAGACCATTTTTGGCGTCTATAAAGAGGACCGAAAATAAGTTTTTCCGAGCGTCAGACAAAATGTACAATGTACTATTAAAAATAATTAAAAAAAAAAACGAAATTCCATTAAAAAAATCACTTACAGAAATACCATGAGATGTACGGCAAACTTTTACATAAGCCGGAGATGTCGGAGGCTGCTGACAAATTAAACATAAACCATATATGTAGACACTGGATCCAGGAATTCCATGACATGGATATTCCTCGATGACTTCTTCAACTACTTCTTCATCGATCTCAGAATTGTAGCCGTCGTCGTCAGACTCGCTTGAAAACTCCTCTCAGATACAAAAAACGCGTTAAATCATTTCTCTATATTATAAAAAAAGTTTCGCCGCCGCGAAAATTTACCTCCTCTTCTACTGCATGATGCACCGCAGGTCCCCAAAATTCTGCCATCGTGAGATTGTATTTATTTATTAATACGACTTTAGTTTACGCAAACTAACAACACGAGATTTTTTTTGGTTAGAGAGATCGTAAACAAAACAAAATCTCCCCATTCTTCAAATTCATCTTGACTTCTTTCATTTTGTATTCTATTCATTTTTCGAAAATAGTACATTGTGCGACAAGGGGAGAAAACACCTGACCTGAGTCTGAAATCGCTTTTCTCCTCATGTACCAGACCGTATTTTTCTCAACGAGAGCATGAAAGGACCCTTTTTTATGCATAAAAGTAGCGTAGGTAATCGTGCATTTGGAGTCGTGCACAATGTAGTTGAAAATTTTTATATTTTATTTTATTTTATTGTAACGTGATTCATTGTACACGGATAGTACAGCATAGAGGCATACTTTCAAACATTACTAATCGCATACATATGAAGAGAATTCAAGCGACGTGGAGGAGAACATTGCTGGAATATTGACATTGATAAATACGTTCGATTTTTATATGTAGCAATGTTCGTGTAGCAATGTTTTTGGTTATATAATTGACTTTTGTTTATGTTATTCAGTTTCGTATAAAACGTTAAGTACATCGCGTCAATTGATTCGGCATATATACGACGGAAGTTAAGTTTTAAATTAAACGGAAGTATTTGAAGTTTAGTGAAGCTCATCAACGGAACGACCATAGTCGGAAGTAGTAGTGTATCGAGTACAGCTGCGACGAGGATTTTGAAATTTCAGGCGACGCCAGTCAAGAGTGCATTATCGATGGAAAGTGGAGCTATAGAGAGAAGCCTCAATGTTACAGTAATTTCACCACTATTTATTATTGTACTATAATCGATATGTCTACACGAGAGTTGATTCGTGGACTGATTTCAGTGATAAGTTGCGACGAACCAAAGATTTTGAAAAGAAGTTATGCCACGACAGGCACTTACGATTACTTCATACACAGCACTATCGAATATCATTGTGATTTGGGATTCCTTCTACAGGGCAAACTCAAGCGCAGAAGAGTTAGTGGTTTTGAATTATTCTTTAATAACGTCGTGGGGTGGATCAACATTATTCTGTGTTGTTCGAGGTTAAAAATAGAATTTTTTTGCATTAAAGCACCTCGTGTGAACGTGACCTATCTGCCGGCGTAAACCTAACAATTACGCGCCAACAATACGTCTCCTGCCAGTTTTGAATTCATTGTCTTGTGATGTGCTCAACTCGAATCTCACCACCTTTACGAAATAACACAATTAATGATATAAATTGTAAGTGTCTCATATGTTTGGATATATATATGAACAGTGGAGACCACAGACTTTGTTCATTGAAAGGTGGACATCTTTTTGGTCGCTCATGCATTATTCAATGGTTACATTCCATGCGCGAAAACAGGAACACATGTCCTCTATGTAATAGTCCTGCATCCGTAGAAGATATACGAATTTTATATAGCAATACAACTTTAATTTTCGATAATACAGAATTACAAGAAGTAAAAGATTATGCATACTATCTCGAATACGAAAATGATACATTAAAAGAGAAGTTGAGAATAAAGTAAATGACTTGAAAAATTATTTATCAAGTATTAACAAGTGATTACAGTTAGTTCATGTTTGATTCAATCATATTCAATTTTATTTATATCTGCTTAATAATAGTATAGTATATTATACACCAAGAGAATAAAGGTTGTTATTGGCGCTCGTGCGTAAGTTGTCGTTTGAGAGAAACACCGATAACCTTCATTATTCTTGAGGGCCAATATACGATTTTTTAACATACTCACCGTTGAGTTGGTATTTGCTCACCGCCTTTAAAGAAAAAAAAATCTGAAGTCAAGTACGAACTTTACGCTTGGGTGTATTAAAAAATTAATTTTAAAAATTAATAATTAAATAGGCTTTGCAGCTTGCTTCTTTTTGTTATTTTCCAGATTTTATGCTCACAATTGAAATTTCCAAATAAGTAGAACATATTACAAGAAGGTATATTCTGTCTTATCCTGAATATTATCAAATCTTTAGAAAATATATTCCTTTATCTTGATATATATGAATACGAAAGAGCTATAAATAATGTCTGAATCTAAATTAGAGAAAGAAATATTGGGAGACGGTAATTGTCTATTTAGGTGCTTTTCTTATTTTCTTTACAATGACGATAACTTACACCATTCTATTAGAATGAATGTCGTGAATCATGTTTTCAAAAATTGGGAATATTTCGCTCGTTTCGTTTTAAATGATCCGAATAACCCAGAAATACTCGATAAAAATTCTTACAAATGTTATATGTCTCAGAATGGAATATATGGTGGAGAAGTTGAAGTAATATCATTTAGTCAAATATACCCTATACGTATTGTTATATACACTGACAATTTTCCACCAATATATTACAACAGAGATTTAAATACACAATTTGAATTGAATTTACATCTTACTGGTTCTATTGACAAAGGTCATTATAATGTTTTATTAAATAGTAAAAACAATAATTTCTTGATTGATTATAAAAAAATGAAATCCAAAGAATATTATATGAATAAGAAAAACAACATGAATGTAATTCAAAGGAAGAGAATGAATGATTTAATAAAAAATATAGATCTAATTCGATTAGAAAAGAAAAGGAATAAAGATAGGAAGATTAGTATGAGTGTTAAACGTTTGCAAAATAAAAGAAAAAAGATCAGGTAGATTATATGAATGCAATTCGTTTAGAAAAAAAGAGAATGAAAGACAGAGTGCAAAATATGGACAAAGACAGCGCAGAGAAGAAAAAGGCAAAAGATAGAGTAGAACATATGAATGAAAATCGCGCAGAGAAGAAAAAAAGCAAAAGACAGAGTGGAAAACATGGACGAGAATCATGCAGAGAAGAAAAAAGCGAAAGACAGTGAACAACATGGACAAGGACCGCGCAGAGAAGAAGAAGGCAAAAGACAGAGTTGAAAACATGAACGAAGACCGTGTAGAGAAGAAAAAGGCGAAAGACAGAGTTGAAAACATGGACGAAGACCGTTTAGAGAAGAAAAAGGCGAAAGACAGAGTAAAAAATATGGACGAAAAAAGAATAGGAAAAAAAAGGAAGAACGATCAAACGGAAAATATGAATGAAGATCGCATAGCGAAGAAAAGGGTAAAAGATAGAGTAGAACATATGAACGACCATCGTGTACAAAACAAACAGAACACAGATAGAGTAGCAAACATGACTCTTATTCGTAGTAATAAAAGACGTATTACTGACAAATTACGTAAAAATTGAACGCCAATAACTAAAATTTCTGATTTTGGAGAGATGAATTATTTTTGTCCACATTGTAATGCCGCATTTTGGTCGGTAGAATTTTCGAAAAAAAGTTGTTGTCATAACGGTAAAATTAAATTACCAATTTTAAGTGATTTTGATGATCGTTTGAAAGAGTTAATTTTTAATGACAGAAAGTTTAAAGATCTAATTCCTTATTACAATAAAATTTTTTCTTTTGCTTCTTTCAAGGCTGAAGAAATTCATACATTTAAATCAGGCATTTATAACTTAAAAATTCAAGGACAAGTTTGTCATGTATCTTTGAATACAATAACACCTATAGATAACAATCCACGAAATGGTCAAATTTATATCTACGATGATTGGGAAGCTATTGAAATAAGATTACAAGAAAATCAGCAATTAGTTAAATCGCATGTGCAAATTATTACTCAAGTGTTAGAAAATAATCCATATACAAACAACTATAAAACTTTACATGAATTATCGAAAACTCAAAATTTAATAGAATATAAATTATATTTTACACGAAACATTCGTTTAGACAGACGTAGATACAATACACCATAAACAGGAGAATGTGGTGCTCTGATAACTTCAAAAGATGGTGCTATTCCTTTAAATTACGATCTTTGTATTTATCCAAAAGGTCCACCTCCTAATGAATCGAATACGTGTATAATTAATAAACTTTCATTCCATATTGATCCAATGATTTTTCCAATCATGTATCCTAAAAGAGATTTAGGTTGGAATCCTATGTTCAAACAAAACAGAAATAGTACAAAAAATTTAACTCCTCTGCAATATTATGCTTATAGCTTAGCTTATCGACCGAAATCAAATTTTAGTCCAATTTTATTTTGTGGTAGATTAACCCAATAATACATTGTCCAAGCTTATATCATAATTGAAAATAGATTTGATTATTTGAGATTTAATCAAAAGAAATTACGTATAGAATGTTATCAAGGTGTAGTAGACCATTTTATGCAAAGTGCTTCCAATTGTAAAAATAATTTCGAAGATAAAAATCGATTGGGTAATTTATTTATTTTACCTTCCACATATATTGGAAGTCCTCGATATATGCATCAAAATTTTTTAGGTTCAATGACAGCTATTAAAAAATTAGGATCTACTCCAGATTTATTTATCACAATGACTGCAAACCCCAAATGGACAGAATTACAAACTTTATTAAAAAATTTTCCTTCTGGATATACGACAAATGATATTGCGATACTAACTGTAAGATTATTTTACGCTAAATTCAAAAGTTTAATGGCAGACATTTTAAATGGATTATTCGGTAAAATAATTGCTTACGTATATATCATTGAATTTCAAAAACGCGGTCTTCCACATGCGCACATGTTGTTTGTATTAGACCCTAAAGACAAATTAAATAATACTGAGAAAATAGACAAATACATCTCTGCGGAAATTCCAGAAAATGATTTTATACTAAAAAAATTAGTATTAAAACATATGTTACATGGTCCGCATACAGATAAATGATTGGGTTATGATCCTAGTACAAACACATGTACAAAAAACTTCCCTAAATCTTTTTCAGAAACGACGCGGTATCAACACAATGGTTTTCCCAAATATCGTAGATCTGATAATTCCAAACAAAAAAATTACTATAACAAACCTATTGAAGGTAAACGAGTTAGAGTCTATTGATTATTGATCTTATTGATTATAAAATACTTGAATTATTACTATTATTAAGTATTAATTAATATTACTTTTTATATTTAGAAATTCGACATGTTAAAAGAGTTCCTAGTAATACTTATTGCAATATTTTACATAGAAAGTATGAATTCTCATTAAGAAGTCTGACACAGTCATATATCCTACAAATAAACTGTTTCGGAAAAATCCAACCATATGCGTGTCTCCAAATTTACCAACAAGCACTTCCCTTTTGTTCATAAAATTCCAGTTAATTCCTGACGGAGAAGCCCTCGTTTTCGACTGCAGCAAGAAGCAAGGTATACATTAAACTTACCACTTTAAAAAGTTATAAAATGAACAACTGTACAATTTACCAATATTAAATCAAAAACGATAATACTAAATACTAAAGTATGCATATATAAAGTGCGTTTCCGCTTACAGGTTCGGTGCACTGTCGAGTGAGTCCCTGAGACCCGTAATCCAGTTACGCGACGAACTACGGTCTGTCGCTACGACGGCGGACACGAAACATAGATGTGGAGCCTCAGGGGCTGTTTGGAAAAATTTTAAGAAAACCCCATTAAGAAGTCTGATCTAGGGAAAATCCAATCAGATGTATTCGTCTAAATCTTCCAACAAGCAGTTTGTTCCTTAAATCGCAGCCAATGCCTAACGGAGAAGTTCTCGCTTTCGACTCCAACGAAAAGCAAGGTACACAATAAACTTGCCACTTCAAAAAATTTACAAAATGGGCAACTGTATACTTTATCAATACTAAATCAAAAACAATAATGCTAAATGCTCAAGTATGCATATATACAACGACGAATACGAAACATAGCTGTGGATACTCAAAGACCGTTTTGAAAAATCTTGAGGAATTGACGTTAAGAAGTCTGACCCATTCGTATCCTACAAAGAAATTATTTCAGAAATTTCTCAACAAGCACAATCATATGTTCATGAATTATATTCAATACCTGCCAAAGAAGCTCTCGTTTACAACTCCAACGATGAGCGAGGTACACAATAAACTTACCACTTCAAAAAATTTACGAAATGAGCAACTGTATACTTTACCAATACTAAAGTGTGCATATATAAAGTTCGTTTGCGCTTACAGGTTGACTGCACTGTAAAATAAGTGACTGGAGCGCGTGATCCAGCTACGCGACAAGCTACGGTCTGTTGCAACAACGTCGAACACGAAACATAGTTTTTATTCCAAAATTCCCTTTACATGAGTAAGAAGTATTTCTTAAATGTGTATAAAATAAAAGTTAAATTCCTATATACTTTAACGTTTTTCATTTGTAAATAAGAAAGCGTGATTTCTCACGCCTGCGTAATTCAGTCATCGGCGAATCGGTGTATTCCACGCTATAATTGAAGTAGCCGGAAAATCAAGTGTATAACAGAACTAATGCCGAAAGTAAATCCGCCGCGAAGAGGAGCTGAGCTGCAACGATCAAGGTGACGAGAAGGGATGCGTCGCTGTATATTATCTTCTCGTCTCGGCGATAATTGTATAGGAAGTGCAGAGACACCGAATTTCTGGGTAGAGCCACTATTCCCATAACCACGGCCGAAAAGAGGGGAGCAGAAAGGGGAGCAGGAAGGGGGAGGGGAAGAAAGGGGGGAACAGAAAGGGGGAGCAGGAAGGGGGGAGCAGAAAGGGGGGAGCAGAACTTACGGCGGTGGCGGCGGCGGCGAAATCTTTTTATAATATAGAGAGATCATAAAATTTTATTTTTATTACTAACTAATTCTAATCTCTTATTTATATTAGAAATTAGATCAGCGTGCTTTGAACTTGATAACTTAGATTTTATCTGGTAATAATTTAATCATTTTTTTTAATACTTAGAAAACAATTTAATTCATTATTCCTTAGAATCATATTTATAAAAAAATATACATCTTTCACTCTTTGAAAATTTACAACATTATAAACTATATTCCAAAGCATTTAAGTATAAAGTTTAAAAAATATATAATTAATCAAATTAAATGATAACGCTAAATGTAAAATTTCTTTTTGAAAATATCATTAATTCCATATTAATACTACATTCAAACTTATATATTTTATATAACATCTTAGTAGATATTTTATAATAATTGCATGAAGAGTTTCATAAGTTTGTGAAGTTTTGTTATCATAAAATATAAACTGTTTTTTTAATGTAATTATTTTTATACTGACACTAAATCTAGATTTTATACTTTATTCTTGACACCTTGTTATATGTTTTACAATATTCAAGAGATTTGTCAAGTTTTTAGAAACTAAAAAATTTACTTTCTTCTAAAGCATAGGCGTTGATTCCTTATTAACTCCTTAAAATAAATCCTCCTTTTTATGAATCATGATTAATCTTAACGAATATAATAAAACTTACATTAAGGAGTCATGTATTCTTTGGATAAGTATGTGGCATATCGTAGCCATGTGTCCCTGTTAACAGGTGATGGTAAGTGGGCATAATATGTCAAAAAAATTATGGACATTTCAAGAATGGCAACCTAACCTTGCACACATTTATGTATTTGTATAAACATGACCACATTCACACTGACATATATAGTTTTTAATATGTACTTAAGTGTGGATATTAGAAAACATCAGGTGGAATCTGTATGTTCAATCAGTGTATTCATGTAAGTTTGTGATGTAGATGTTTATTTTATTGTGTATAAACAGGCAAGCGTAACAATTTTTACTTGACTGCGTCTTTGCTAGCTAATCCATACTGAATCTTAAGGCTCTGAGTGCGAAATTTACAGATGGGTGTTTACATGAGAATTTAAACTACAGCACTTGAGATAAAGGCATGTGGATATATTGTTTTAACAAATTGAAACAAATCACCATGCAAAATTTTAGCCTTCTAATTATGGTAGTTTTTAATTGACAGCAAAAATAAAAATTGAAAAAATTAATCGTACAATTATTGAGAATTTTATTTTGCTCTTTGTTGGTTTATCAAGTGTACTTTTGGTAGACTCATAGACTGGACACTGTCCTTCAGCCGTAGAAGAAGTAAAACCTACTAATAAAGAAGTAACTTTTAAAATAATTTCAAAAGGAACTACAGGCAAAATACAACCGCTAGATGTTTTTGGATTTAGGGTTTGGAAAAATTATGTAAGACACTTTTCGGACAGCGTGATATTGATGAATGAAGAATTGAATCTTCATTTAAGAAACAATATCATTAAACTTCAATCTTTAGTGCACAATCAACTATCTTCTCCGAGATACATAAATCTGGTTACAGTAAAAGTGGTTACACGGATGTTCATCCTGAAAATTTTGAAAATCCAGTAAATTTTGCTTTTAGATCACAATCTAATATACTTTGTGAATTTGCAGGGTGCTCTATTGTCGCAATTGTTCGATGTTCATGGTGTAAAAAATCTTTATTTTTGAAACACTTTTTTGATGATTATTATTATTGTTCTACTTATGATCCTTGATAACAATTAAGAAAATTATGTAATTTTCAATTACCGATGTATTGCATATAAATTGCATGATCTAAATAATTGTAATATTATAAGTTTGTAGAATGTATTCGAAATAAAATTTATTACACAAGAGTTCAAAATTTTAATTTATTTCAAACCTGCAATAATTCATTGTAAAATGTTCATCGATATTCAATGTTGTTTTATTAAAAATTAAAAAATATACAATAAATGTGTAAATCTGCAAATAAATTAAAAAAATTTTTAAATAATTCAAGAATATAATTTTTTATTTAAGGATAAAATAAAAAAATAACCTCAAGGGTAAAACAATCAAGAAAAAAAATTTTTCTTCGTAAATCTCGAAACACGTCAACTTTAATTTCTTTTTTTCTTGATGATAGTGCAATTTTCAACCAAATTTAGCCGAATTGATCAATTTTATATTTAAAAAATAGCGAAAAATTGCACATTTACCCCTAAAAAAACAGGGGTTGACACCCTTCGGGGTAAAAGTTGTGCCTACAGTAGCGTCTTTTTATAATAAAGAATTTGGCATTGGTTTTATTCAAAAACTCCAAATAGTTTTTGAGATATTAGAAAAAACCTGTTTTTGGGGGTAAACTTCAAGGGTGATTTTCACCCCTTAAATCGACGAGTTAGCACGTAAGTAAAAACACGTGTCTAATATTTTCCCGATTACTACAACATATCACAAAATGATCAAAATCGGTGTGGTACACCTGGGGACCGTTTTTTGTTAGTATACAACAAATATACCAAAAAAAAAATTTTCTCCCAGTAGAGGATGTCTAGGTGTCAGGATGATCCTGAGGTTAGTCCTTTATAATGTAATATATATGATATATGATGCTACCTTCCAAGTTATACAAAGTTTAACCACAAAAAAACCTTGTTTATTATCAAGAATATATTATCAGCTCCAGAATTCCAGGAAGACTAAAATTCCAAGTCCAGAAAACTTCCCTGAAAAACCCAGAAAGTGCAAAATTTAATCTTTACATTACAATATCACAATATTGGCGCACAAAAAAAATAAAATAAAACGGTAGAAAAGTTCTCAGATGTTAGGACTAAATGAGACAGATAAAAAAATTTCAATTAGAATTGGAGGGATTTGAATAAATTGAACTGGAAATGACGTTTTGGACATAAATTTAAGCAAATTAATATTATGTAGATGTAGATGATTGCATACAAGAGTGTGTATAAAATATTAATAAAGAAAAAACTTATTTATAACTAATATATAACTGATATATATAAACCTGTCGCGCAAAACACAAACAAGTAACACGTGTGTGTATATATATCGCGCGAAATATAATGTTAGCAGTCGTATATTAGTTTTTTTTTGACGAGACAGCTGAAAAATGTGTTAGATTTTTTATTGTCCATTATGTGTGATTATTATGTTAACGAAAGTGATATATTTCTTACAATGAAAAATAATAAACATTTGAGTGAAGAAGAACGGAAAAAAGCTGTTATCAACTTTATTATACGTTCTATCGATGTAGAATAGAATGAAAATGTGATTAATATAATAAAAGAGAGACTTCGAATAAGCTTTTATAATAACTACAACGGAAAATTGTATAAATATTCGAGATGCAATCGTAATTTCGCATTCTTCGAAACAAAAAATGAAAAATGTCTGCAAGGAAAATTGAGATTAACTTTTGACTTATAATCCTGAACCTGCAGGTATGATAGTTCAAAAATATATCGGTATAAACATTGTTATAGTCATAAAATTCCAATTTCTGTATGTATATAAATATATATATCTGTGCACCATATAAATTGTAACGGGGTGTGGATTCGAGCAGCGAATAAGTATTCAAACACCACCGTTGCATGCAGCTGATTCAGCTGCTTTTGTTTGCTGGGTTTACGCGCCGCCTGGCGCGTGCTCGGCTACTCAACTGCGTTAAATAATTACTAATAAATAACGCCCGCTGAGGCGGCGGTATTCGCAGGAAGGAACAAGGATCGGAGATAAACGAGCGAGGTTTCGAAATGACGACAAATCACGTAAAATCAAAAGACTATGGTTATATTTTCTAGTCGCGAAATTTTACAATGATTAAATTATAATACGCGAGTCGCCAACAACTTTGCGACTAGCCGCGACGCCAGAATATTCGCGCTCGTACGTGTGTATCGACGTGAAGGTCGCGCGCACCGGATCACCCTCGCATGGATGATCTCCACTCGCACAATCACTCCCTCCCATGCACTGCGCGTCACACAAACCTTCACTCCTTCTTAGAAGACGCTCGTAATCCTGGACAGGTCACAAGATGTTGTACCACCCTGGGCCGCTGGACTAAGGCTGGTATCTCCTAACTCCGCGTCACACTCACACAAAAACAAATACACGTCAAATCGCTGGACACAGCACAGCACTAGCGATCTCGCGAAACCTTGGAAATAATTAGCGAAGTCGCGTGTTTATCAACCGAAGGCCGAGAGCTATCTGAGCGCGCTCCTGAAGGATTAGCCCGCGCGCTCGCTCTCTCTCTCTATCTCTTTCGCACCTATTGCCGAATTCCCACGTGTTTATTGTCGCGCACGCTACTCTACGCGGTTACGTCGCGGCGCAGCGGTACTCACACCGCTACGAGTTGGCTGCGGTGTTCAACTCGTTACAACCCCCCCCCCCCCCCCCTAGAATCGATCTATCGGCCAAATGGCGATTCTACCCTCGTATGTCCGCGACGAATTGTCATATCACGCTTTGCGACAAGGGATCTGGGGATGCTGGGGTAATAAAAGAACACCACGCTCTTTTGGTTGTACTCGTGCCTCGGATTTTATTTGGCCGTGTCCAGCGCGGCTTCTAGCGCTTCTACTAGCTTGGCGCGGTGTAGTTTCCACGTCTCCTCGCGGAGGACAGACTCGCGTTGCAGTCCGGCAGCTACGGGTCGCCCGATCCGCGACGACGCTGGTTCTGGCGCACGTGGGCGTCGTAGACCCGTAGCGGTGTTCTCGCCCACGCCAGTAACCAGCGCAGGTGGTCTTTGGCGGCATATCGCCAACGCCCCCTCTTCCTCTTCTTCCGTATCCGGGGCGAAGTATGCCTCCACCTCGTCATCGGGAGGGAACGCGCTCCAGGGATCTTCTCCCTCGCCCACCTCCCTGATGACCACTTGTGGCCGCTCCTCCTCGCGGGTTAAGGCGGCCATCACCCGCTCAAATGCTGCTTGCAGCTCCTCTGGACTCATCCCTAAGCATATAAAATTCCTACTTTAAGTCCACAGTCCTTTGCGCGCGCGTTTTCCGTGGTGACGTCGACGGGTTAGTAGTTGTCGTCGCATGCTCGCGGTTGCGCGAACCCTTCGGACGACCAGGCCTTCTTTTCTTGGTGTCGACCTCCGCTCTAGGAGTCTCTGGCGTAGGTCTCACACGCCTAGCCGTATACACCTTTCTTCCCGGACGGCCTCTCTTCTTGATCGCAAGGTTTATTACGATCGGACGCTACATCGCTCTGTTCGCAGACAGAGTCTTGTTCGCTTTGCAAGGGTACTTCGCTGGCACCCGCGTCTGCGCTCGCACCCCTCGGAGGTTGAGCGTCGCCATCCTCTTCGCTCTTCGCGCTTGCTCGCACAGCTGGGATAAAGCCCACATGCGATCGTGCCATGCATCGATCGCGCGTCGCTGCAATTCTTCTTCTGCGGCGGGGTCCTGCTCGCGCCTTGCCGTAGAAGGCTTCCTCGATTGAGTCCCGTACATTAGGATAGCCGGACTCACACCTGTCGAGGAATGGGGTACTGTATTATACCCAAAGGCGATGTCGCTCAGTCGCTCATCCCATGTGTTATGGTTTTCCTCGATGAGCGCGCGTACCATGATGTTTATGGTGCGATTTACCCTCTCTACCGGGTTCGCATGGGGGTGATAAGGTGGCGTCAATTCATGCCGCACGCCTTGTTCTCTGAGGTACTGATCAATGGCTCTATTTTTGAACTCTGTGCCATTGTCCGACAGAAATACCTCTGGCGCACCGTACCGCAAGAAGACTCGCTCTCGGAGATGCTGCAGGATTGTCTTTGCGTTCGCCCGCTTAATCGGAATGCATTCTATCCAGCGGGTGAACAAGTCTTCGAATATGAGAATATATTCATTTCCTCGAGCGGTCTTTGGTTTCGGCCACATGACATCTGCCGCTATGATCTGCCATGGCCGAGTAATTACTCGTTTCCCCATCAGGCCGCTTCGCGGGCGCTGTTCGACTTTGCATTGCTAACAGACGAAGCATCGTCGAACATACTCAGCGACGTCGGTGTACATACCGGGCCAGTAATAATACATTGCGACGCGCGCACAAGTTTTCTCACGCCCCTGGTTACCGGCTGATGGCTCGTCGTGACATTCTCGCAAGATCTCTGCTCGCTTTTCTTTTGGTACCACGATTTTCCATGCCGTATCGTCATTCATAGACGCTGGCAATTTCTCATCTGGTCAGAAGTAGTACAGCTGCCCGCCGCACATCTTATACAGCGGATCTTTGCTCGGATGCAGCTGTATCTCACGGACCTTTTGGCAGTACCATTAGTCATGGATTTCACTTGTCCATCCGACTGAGTAGATAGGCTATAGGCATACTGGCTCACACGGATTCTGGATCACCCCCTCTCCTCTGAAAGTGATACAGTACCCGAAGAGGGAGAGAGATTGATCATTTCTCCTCCCTCTCTCTA
This sequence comes from Nasonia giraulti, assembly GCA_016647725.1. NCBI lineage: Eukaryota > Metazoa > Arthropoda > Insecta > Hymenoptera > Pteromalidae > Nasonia > Nasonia giraulti. The sequence goes on from QLYP01000111.1 coordinate 114,738, forward strand.
GTAAGCCAGGATGCCTATAGCTTATGCTACTTCTTTTTTTAAATTTTTGTTGCTTTTTTATTTTTTTTTTATTTTTTCAAAAAATTTTTTTTTAGAAATAATTGCACGACTGATAGAATAATTTTATCAGTTTGACAGTGTGAAGTGCACAGGTGGTCTTGTAGAATAGATTATAGTTTGTGCATACTGTAACGCACTTGAAAGATGGTTTTGATGGATCGCCATATTGTTGAATGTTGTAGACGAGAAATTTGAATCGTTGAAGCCATTTCTGTTTTAATGTACCGATGACAAAAAATTTTGATGCATCATGTAAAACGCCACGAAGCAAGTTTCCAATTTGAGAGTAGTCATGTCCATCTGTTTTCCACCTGATGCCATGATAATTGTGTTTGAGCCATTTGTTTTCCCTTTGCATTTTGTCTGAGAGTTTTTTCCATGAGAAGGGATATTTGAATGTTAGAACAATAGGATCTGCACTATTTTCCTTGAGAGGTATGATTGCTAATTCCTTTAGAATATAATCTTCTTCGGTTTGCTTGAAACCAGTCATGTCTACTGCATACTCCATTTTCCGGTGCAGCTTAGACGAGCTTCTTGACATCTCCACTAATAGGATTGTACTGAACGATGCGATCGTGTAAGATCAGACAGTAGGCTGAAGCAGGAAAATTTTTTTTAGCCTCAAACTCCAGACGTACATCGACAGGAGCGCTCTTGAGAGATGATTCGTTTTGTCGTGAACAGTCAATAACTACGAGTGGTGCAAAGTTGAGAAACGAAGACTTTCTCAGCAGCGGTTGCGGATCTCTTCCATAGTAGGATTTTTGAAAATTAGCGTACATGTCATAGAGAATGGCAAACTGATTTTTAGCTATGTCGAGATTCATATTGTTGTATGGATAATGTTGTGAATTCAAGAAAAGTTTCACATTACTCAACTCACAATGGTCAAATCGACTGGCGTTTGCAGTTCTCAATGATTTTCTCTTTGTTTTCAGTCCAAGAATCACAAAACGAGGTTTTTCCAATTGATTTGATGTTTTCACTGTCCAGACGTGTTTAGTAGTGCTTGGGAGAAGAGGATATTCAAATAACTCCCAAGAACGGAAACATATGGAGATCGGATTATCTTTACCAATGAAATTCAATAGCTGGATTTTTTGTTTATCAGGTGCAACAATATATTGCATCAACCACTCTATCTTCTCATACTTTTACTTCGTAATCTTCATAAGTAGTTACAACAGATGCTACAGTACCTTCCTGGATTATTACGTTCAAGTCGCTTCTCGATCTTGTGAGAATGAGCTCATGCTTCATATTAACTATAATCTTTTTATAGTCTTCTGCAAAACCCAAGATCATACTCAGTGGAATCGTAACGTCAAAATTTCCCTTGTCATCTACGACCGATTCGATGTTGTCTTGAATACCAAGCCAGCCTGCATTCTCCAGCATATCATTCTGATTCAAATTAAATGAAATCAATCCTTTCATAACACTGCTCAGACTAACATTTTTACTTTTATCTATCTCCACAGCATTAATCTCATAACGAATTTCATCAAAGAGATGACAAATGCCATTGTTGACAAATTTAGTTTGAGCAAGTGCTGCTGCTGATCCACCTTTTACTTGCAACTTTCCACATATATGGATAGAGCTGCGCGATGGTAAAAGACATAGATCATGATGTTGAATAGAAATACGAATTTCATCACAGTTGTCAAAGCTTAATGATGAGTATGGTTGATGTGCGTGTACTTCATAATGAGCAATAGACTCATCGAATACGACACCTGAGCGAATGCTTAGAATTTTGTCAATTTTTCTGGAAACAGCAAAGAATTATACACGTGAATTTTTTCCACGAACTTTTAGTCCTAGACTTTTCAGAAACTGAATGCTCTTGCGTGTTAACGGTTTGAGTTTCTTCGGTCGACTGATGACTGGTTGCCATGATGATTGATTTATATATGATCCAGAATTGTAAACGATACTCATTATACAGATTTGATGTGAAGTCTAATAGTGATTTCCTCTCCTCGAAAATTCACTAAATTTCCATCCTGATCGACAATTTGAATTTGTAGATGATCTATGCACTTGACACTGACCGGTAGATATATGACGTGTGACGGAACTTCTATGATTTTATATCCCGGAGGCACTCTGGGAAAGAACTCATGGATTGTATGAACTTTCTTATTATTGATATAAGCACCTCCAGTAATATTGCACTCAACTCTGAGTGCATTGATTCTCAATATTTTCACTGGTAAATCAGAGCTGTGTTGAATGTTCCCTTCGAGAGTGCGAGGAGCAATGCCAAGGAGACGGCCTATGGAATCGTGAGGTGTGAGATCTATCGGATGACGCAGAGAATTTCACTTCTAAGAGTATTGTTGTTAGCTTTCAACGAGAATTCGATTCCTTTGGATTTCAAATTTGCTTGTAAAAATTGATTAATAGCATCAATCTCATAACTGCCAGTAGGAATATTAATAATAATATCTCCGTTTAAATGCAGTTTATTATTTGAATAGTCAAAATTGGGAATAGAGTTAAATGATAAAAGTTCAACTAAACCCAAGACAAAATTTTGTTGCTTCGGTAGTTCAATCGAAGGAAAATATTGCGCTTCTAAGACAGATGAGTTTCCTGAGAGACTCAGAGTGAAGCTATCTTCCATGACTGATCGGAAGATAATGATTCCATTTGTCAGTGAGCACCTCTTTTATAGTCTCCCAGCTAAGAAAAAGAGACAAAGATGGCCACATATAAATGAGTCAAAATTTTGAAATCTTTTATAGTTGTATTTCATTTCTTTCACGTTAAAATACAACATGAGATCTTTAGGAGGTTTAAGATCACCAAAACTATCAAAATAAATCACTTCCAAGTTTACCACTGCTGTTTCATTATGCCATGGACCATCGGGAGGTAGATTATTTCTCATGAAAACACCCCTGAAATCTGAGATTTTCATCATATGAGCATATTTTTTAAGATCGTAGTCAGTCAGTGCACGATTTGGCAAAGTTAAATCGAAGTTTTTTTTTCTACTGACTTGATGACCACGACCGCTATGAGGTTTCATAAATAATCCCATTCCAGTTTTATAGGGCTTAAGATGAAGACCTTTGCCTAAAGCAATAGCTTCCATGGTCTTATTATGCCTCTTACTTTCTTCATGATTTTTCTGCGCAGCTTTAGCATCATTAACTGCTTTAGCTATTCCAGCAGCGCCTCCTGCTAGAGCACCGGTTGCACTTAGTCCTGCGAATAATGGAATGAGAAAAGGAAGAACTCCACCAATTTTTTATGGAAGCGGCAGAACACGTGGAATGATAACTTTTTTCTTTCCACCTACACTTTCAACAGCTTGACGTGCACCCTTCAAGGCTGATTGAATAACCTTGCGAGAACTTTTACTCGTTGACATTGATTTTTTAGTCGCAGTCACTAACTTATTAAATTTCAGTCCCATTCCAGTTTTTCCTTTTAATTTCATAGCACTGCTAACAGCAAAAGCAAAAGCTTTTTCGCCAAGACTAGCATCCTTAGCTCTGACACGTTGCATAGCTTCCTCAACAAGCATCTTGTCAGCAGCTTTACGATCTCCGTTTTTATCGGAGTAAGCTATGTCGTATTTTTTACACGCCTGATCAAGCGTATTAATACCAGGATCTACTCTTTTCATTCGCTTTTTCAATTTAGTTCCGGGACCGCAATATTGATATCCAGGAAGATGCATTTCAACAGGTAAGTTACTGATAACTTTATCAAGTAATCCATAGCCTTTCGGCTGTTTCTGAGATTTGTGTATGATCATCTTTCTTCGAGTGTTGATTCACAACTGACTTCATGGTATAAAACGAGCGTTTATATTTCAAGAGCACAATGTTGAATCTAACTCTGTTGTGTGAACATGGATTTTACCGAGCAGAACGTCAAACTCTCTGTCACGAATTTTGATTTAGGAAAAGAGAAGAGAAAGAAGCGTCATGATGAACTACTACCAGATAGTATACGAGCAGTATTCTGTGGTCCATCAAACTGTGGAAAAACAAATAGTTTATTGATCTTAATTACACACCCCAATTGTCTTAGGTTTGAGAATTTGTATGTATACTCTAAATCTTTGAATCAGCCAAAGTATCAATATCTCAAAAATGTTTTGGATCCGATTGAAGGAGTATCATATCTTCCATTCAGTGAGCATGAATCTGTAGTATCTCCAGATGAAGCCCTTCCAAATTCAATAATGATTTTTGATGATGTGGCATGTGAGAAGCAGGCTAACGTCAGAGCATTCTTCTGTATGGGCAGACATAAGAGTGTAGATAGCTTCTATCTATGTCAATCTTATGCTCATATAGGAAAACATCTCATTAGAGATAATGTCAATTTGTTAGTAATTTATCGACAAGATGATGTAAATCTTAAACATATCTATGAAGATCATGTGAATACCGATTTAACTTTCAACGAATTTCGGAATCTTTGTTCTGAATGTTGGAAGAATGATAGATATGGATTCATCGTTATTGACAAAGATAGATCGACGAATGAGGGTAGATACAGAAAAGGATTTGACTGTTTTGCAATAAAAAAGGAATTATGAGTCTCAAACTCAATTCAGTTGTAGACATCGCCACGTCAGCATGTCAGACTTCACGAAAGAGAAGAATGTTCTTAGTGAGCTCTTGCGAGCTCGTGAGGCTATTAAGAAAAAATACACATTATTAAAACAGGAGAAAGATGATTTTGAAAAAGTCATCGGTGATACTCTAAAACCAGTCATCACACCACTTGAGAAATTTGTTGAGATGAAAAGTGAAAGCCCACTACAGCAACCATCCAATCACATTTTCGATCAAAACAACAGTAAAAGAAATGAAAAAACGAATGAGAATCGATCGATCGAGTTTGCTCAACGATCAAAATAAGAACAATAAATCAAGTTTATTGGATTATACTGTTTATGATTATGATGATGATGATGATGATGCTTTTGACACAATAACCAATTCTACATTTAGATCTGCGAGTGGAAAAAATGAATCAGCTGAAGACTTTTTATCATTGCTAGATAAAAGCCGTAGAACGATTGATAATATATACGGAGTGCGAAAGGTTGATGAAGTGTATATGATTGGTGATTCAGAAATTGAATTTGATGATAAATATGTCAAAGTCAGAAATGAAAGTTATCCTAAAACGAGTGGACTAATGGAATTGCTATTTAAAAAATATCCGGATGATCGTCTTCTGAGCTCATCAGATCGTGCAAATTATCGCAAGATTCTGGAAGCAACAAATGCTCATCGGAAAAAATTCAGCAAAGATGAATCTATCCGAATGTCGAGAAGTAATAAATATAAAAATATCTTAGCACCAATGTTCCGCAGCACTCCACGTAAAAAGAACAACAGCAGCGGAGGAGGACTCATACCCAAATATAAAATAGCTAAGAAAAATTCTTCCATTTATCTCGTCTACTGGGATGATTCAAACGAGCTTACTGAGAGACTTCGACTATTGATTGCCGAACGATCAGCTGGAAATAATAATCACAGCAATGAAAGCCAGTCGATTATTGAGGAATTGCGTGAAGCTGGACATATATATTGACATGCAACTTTCTTCATTGCATCAGTACTACCATGAGTCTCGATATGTTTAGAAGAAAACTTGAGGGCTCGCAAGTGAGTCGCGGTCCTCCAGGCATTGGTTTCAATTTTACACCGGACGGTTATTTTGATTTAGGAAATAAGCGACTTTGCAACATAGGACAGCCCAATCATCCAAACGATGCAATCACCTTGCATTCACTGAAAGTAATTCTACAAACTGAAATAAATTATAAAGCTAAACTTGGTTGAATTAGTGAAGTTATAGAAGAATATAAGCAACCAGTTGAAAAACAGCAATTAGAAGTGACTGCAAAATTGAGATACCTTTATAGTACAACTCTACACAATTACTCAGGTGTTGATTATATTATTGAAGAAGTGAATAAACAATTAAAAGTTCGTATAGACGAATTTCCAGATGGATTTTCATCTACTGTAAATGAAGATGGAACGTCATAGAGTATCTGAAGAGCTGCACAAGCCAGCACGTCGGCGATACAAGAGAAGAAAATATGATATACGTGGAATAGATGAGACTTGGCAAGCTGATCTTGTAGAAATGATACCATATTCTAAAGAGAACAAAGGTTTTCATTACTTACTCACTGTCATAGATATTTTTCAAAGTATGCATGGGCCGTCCCAGTCAAGTCAAAGAGTGGTAATGATGTTACTACAGCTATGAAGTCGATACTGAAAGAAGGGCGAGTACCGAAGAATCTACAAACTGACCAAGGAAAAGAATTTTATAATTGAAATTTTAAAAATCTCATGAAAAAACATAAGATAAATCTATACTCTTCTCATAGAAATCTTCATGCAAGCATATGCGAACGATTCAATAGAACGTTAAAAAATGTAATGTGGTTAGAATTCAGTAAACAAGGAAGCTATAAATGGTTGGATTCTACCCAACTTGCTCAAAGCATACAATTCGAGAAAACATCGCACAATAGCTATCGAGCCTAAAAATGTTACGCAGGCAAATGAGAGAGAGGTTAAGAGGCGTTTTCCTCATGAAAACTCACTAGCGATAAAATCAAAATTTAAAGTAGGAGATAAAGTACGAATAAGTAAGATTAAAATTGTTTTTGAAAAAGGTTACACACCAAACTGGTCTACCGAAATTTTTACAATAACGCGAGTTGTCAAAACCAATCCGGTAACTTATCATCTCAAAGATTTCAATGATAAAGCTGTCTCAGGCGGATTTTATGAAATGGAAATTCATAAAACTAAGTATCCTGAAATTTATTTAGTATAAAAAGTTTTAAAGAAAAGTGGCAAACGTGTATATGTTAAGTGGTTAGGATTTAGCGATGAGCACAATAGTTGGATAAATAAAAATAAGATTCTTTAACATAAGTGTATTAACATTGTTTTTTTTTTAAATGGATAAAAATGCATTAGGTTGTAGTAAATAAAAGAAAGCAAATGTATTATGTCTATTAAATGAAATTTATTTATGTATTATTGTTCCGTACATGATGATAAAAAATATATCTTTGTAGAAAATAATTTGTGTGTTATTCTTTCTTATTGAGTTGAAGATTTAAATTTAAAAGAAGATCCACCTTGATATTTAAAAAATAAACAGAGTTTATTTGCAGTGCTGCAGAGTGTGTTAGAAAACGCTGCATCTTTTAGAATTGCGGATGAAATCTTCTCTGGTATGAAGACTTGAAAGCTGTCTTCGAATTCAGCAACAATCTTCGTTCCGAACCTTATCTTGACTTCTTTCAGTGCTGTCACCATATACTCATGATTTATTTCCAAGTCTGTCACTTTTTTCCTAGGCAAGAACTCTTGCTCAGCAATCTTGTTAAGTGCAGATAGATCCATTCTGAAGAAATAAAAAATAAAAGTTTGTGTTAGAGAAAATGTTTTAATGACATGTATCAAGGAAGAACTAAGAAATGAAACTTACTTGTAGAGTTAGGTGAGTCTTGGTCTATTTGTGCAAGGTTGATTGTTCTCGTTCGCTTCGATTTCTCGAATATGCTCCTCGCTGAGATCCATCCGTTCATATACCCTATTTCCTACCACAATTTCTGCCCCTTCCATTGCTTCTAGTAGTATATCTCTCCTTTTCTCTCGTTCAGATCTTATCTTATCTAAAAATGGATCCCTTTCGTGCACGAACTTGTCTGGAATATCATACTCGATCCTGATTTGTTCACCTTCCTTGCCATAGAGTGTTATCTCCTCTCGCAATGCGCTGCCATTGGCTACTTCATTCCCCCTCTCACTTTCTCACTCTTTTTTTCCTTCTAAAGCATTGCCATTGTCTACATTGTATCCCCTCGCCTCTGTATCCCCCTCTACATACATTGAAGCTTGCGCCATCTGTTCTTCCAGAATATCTCCCTCTCTTTTTTCTTCTGAAGCATCCACCTCTACTTGCATTGCAGCATGCACCATCTGTTCTTCCATAATTTTGTAATGTCCCCGGGGCAAAGTGTCTGTACTATGAGACAGCAAGAATCATTTATCATCGTGAGGACTTAAAGCAATTTTTTCTTGTTTTTCAGTATGCACGATGTATAATTTAGAACGAATATTACACTGTTCACGTTTTATAATAATAAGATCTTGAAGGCATCTTCGATAATCTTCAAACGTGATTGATTTTTTTACTACATTGGATTTTATACCTTTAGCTTTTTTCACTGTCTCGCCCCTTCAATCAAAATACTATACATTTTGCTTCTTAAACCTACGAATTCTGTCATAATCTTGCCGCAGCATTCGTCTTTCATCAATTCAGGAACTTTTTTATTAATACGTGGAATTCCAAACTGATTATTTTCATCATAGTCAGAAGTATCAAACTTGTGTATATCATTTTTCATTATTTGATACATGTCTATATCTGCAACTTCATATATTAAACTATCTGTATCTGCATAAAGAAGTTTAAATTTTTCTCCAACTCGCTGTTTCATGTATAAGTAATGAAAATCATATACTAATGTTTTTGACAAATCGAGAATACAGAGACCAACATAGATAGATTTCTTGATTGTTATGCTCGTTCTCTTTAGCTAAATAGCAACCAAATTTTCATCAAAGATTGCACAGCTATGAAAATTTGGTTGAGCTATACGTGCTTATGCTCCATAACGACCAGCAAATTTATTTACTAAACGCACGTCAACGCGAGATCGCTCCCTCTCAATGCACTTTCCATAGACAGCATTGATTAATAATTTATAAAAAAGTTTTTCAAACTCATTCTTGGACTGTTTTCTCTTCTCTGTATTTAGTTCGACATACGGTTTGAGCCAGGCCTTCTGTTTAAAACTTAAAATTCTATGTACTTTTTTCAGTCGAAGTCCATTATCTAATGCCTGTTTTAATGCTCGATAATGAATGACATACCTCGTCTTATCATTCAGTGTAGTGAGAAGTTTCTTCTGTTTTGAGTTAGGTAGTGTACGATGCTCTGCGCAAAAAGGGAGATCTCGATGATCATAATGCAGGTCTTCAGGATACTCTAACAAGTCAACTTCAGCAAAATAACCTATGCCTGCATCTGGTGGTGTATTGAAAAAACTTGGATTCGTCTCATATTCGATCCATTTAAATTTGCCAACAGGTAAAGGATGTACCATTGCCCATCCATAAAGATTATTTATATCGAAATATAAGAGTGTCTTTGTTTTTTGCTCCTTATGAAGGGCCCATGTATGGATTGTTCGCCTTGGCATGCCGATTACAGCACTGACTTATTCCTCCTCGAATGCCCGCTTCAATAAACATTAGCATGTCGATATCTGTAAGCAGCTCTAATTCGACCTTTGTCAATTTAAGAGCTGCTGAAAATGTTAGTCCAGGAGTCGTGTAAAAGTGTGCGGGGCAAAAATCATAGACTTTTGAAAACTTTCAAAAATATCGCCAATAATAAAGCATCCGTTTTCAAGTATAGATCAGAATATTCACCTAAAGTTCTTATATTAATCGATTTCCAAACTTGAACAGCATGATTATAATTTTTCTCAGATATGTGAGAATCTGTTAATTTATTATAAAATTCATTTTCATTAGGAAATTTTGTAGACATTAGCTTATCTAATCCATCAACAAAATCATACGGAAATATGCCTTTGCGTCTAAGAAGATTGATTTTTTTATTCGTAAATCTATCAGATCGAAACTCATTAACTGCTATTGGTACGTTCTCGAGATATGATGCAAGTTTTTCCAATGTTGATGGTAAAAAACGCCATGAATATATATATCTAAAACTTATGTCGCATTCATCAATGTGCTTTGTAAATGAAATATATTTTTCCTTATTATGAGGTATCACGGAAACTCGTCCTTTCAGCAATGTAGAAGTAGCGATTTCTTTCAAAATAAAGTGTGTATCATAGTTGAGATTATGAAAAATAACTAGTACAAATTTTGAATCCTTATAATTTAACTTACATGAATTATGAGATGCACCTCTGAAACTGAATAAAAGAAAAAAGACTTAAATTCTGTAAATAAATTTTGTATTGATATTTTATAATAATTAAAGTGATAACATACCGTCCCGTAAGATGACAATGATCGCGTACTGCAATTTCTTTAGCATTGTTTGGTTTTCGTCATATATGACCCATCGTTGACCTCCGAAAAGATAATTCTTCTAAATCTGTAAATTTCAATGGTTTCGGATTTTTGTGGAGTAGATCAATCTGCTCACCAATTAATTTCAATTCTTGAACAAACCATTCTGCGGGTGATTTTTCATCTATACATTTTTGTCTGTATGATTTATAGCTAGATAATCTATCATCAAAGCTGCATTTTATATAGTATCCAATGCTGTATGCTTCATGAAGTTGAAAAGCATTTTCATTTCCCGTAGGTTTTAACAAACATTCAAAATCAGCATAAATAACAAAAATTACTTTTTCACTCTTACTATAATCTTCAAATTTGAGAATGTTATTCTTAGAGTCAGGTAGATTGATCCGACATCTATTTAAATTTTTACAATTATTTTCGTGAGTTTCTAATTTTTTTTCACAATAAAATACTTGCACACACCTTTCACAACCGTGAGATTTTATATGAGTTTTAGATAGTTGCGAACTCAGAAGCCGGGCCATTTTTTTAATCCAAACGTAGTGATATTTAGGCAAGCTTCCATTATCAGCATGATTATTTTCTTCATACTCGTTTATGTAAAAAACTTGAATCAGGAGCAGATTGACATGATGATTCTTCTTCTCCAATGTAACATGACACGGCGATACTTCGAATTTTGGACCATATTTCTTCAGCATGTATACATTTACTGAAATATCATTAAGTTTTTCAAATTTTACAACATCTTTATGCTTTACTGGAAATACTATATCATCAAAGTTCAATTTGTCTTCATGCACACGATATTGACTAACTCGATTGGAGTTTGTTTCACTAGGATATATTGCTGAAAGTATAGCATACTTGAAATAATAATTGTCATTATTTTGAACATTGACACAAGCTTTTTTCTTTTCTATATACTTAGGAAGAGAAATATAAGAAGTTCCCTTAATTGGAGAATATTTTTTCATGTTTATGCATAAACTTATGATACTCTTGAGAATCCAGCCAGAGTCCTTTTCTTGAAATTCTTCTAATTGTGCAAGAATAGGCTCTTTGATATTGTCTTTAAACCATTCCTCTAAATTCGTTTACATATATATTGTTGCACTTTCACTAGTAAAATATTTAATGTCCGTTGTTTCCTCTCCATTTTTCTGCATTGAAAATTCTGCGATAAAGTCCGAATTAGCTTTCACTGCATTATACTCGTCTATACAGCTCTTTGCTTTATCGATAAAGAGCATCTGTGCATCGTTTAAAAAACTTAATGTGTTTTATGTTCACAACAACACCAGTTCGAATTCTATTCTGAAATGCTGACTGCACATCTCGCCACTCTACTCTAACTTCAGTTTCCTCTTCCGCATGTAAACTACCTCCACGCTGAAGGTGTTGCTCAAATTCAACCTGTATGCACGATAGATGTGTCATACAAGTTTGACACTTTTGTTTTTCTCCTCGCGTCAAATTTGCTTTACCAATTTTTTTGTTTAATTCCTTTATTGTAGAATTGCACACGTCCAACCAATGATAAATATCATTACTGCTCATTTCATCTTTACTTCTTATGGTGTCGCGAAGTAAGAGAAGAAGACGTTCAAAAAAACTAATTGAATTCATGGCTACTTTAATATGTATATCACTTGATATAAATATTTCACTTCACTATGTTGCGACTGACAAACTGTAATCGTTGAAGGAATATGCTTCCTCTTTTAAAGGGAAAAATCCTTGTAAGAGGGGGAAATAATTTTTTTTCTTTAGGGAGTCAATGGCAGAGAAGAAAAGCACATTGCTAAAAGAGAGGGAAAGGTTCTCTCACTGTGGACCAATGGTTGAGTCGAAGTGCTCTGCGATAAGATTAAGGGAAAGATTTTTTGAAAAGGACCAATGGAGAGGACGAAGAGCTCGCAGATAAGGTAAGAGAGAGGGGATGCAAAAATCATCTTTTTAGTTTGAAACTATCTTAGAAAAGCGAAAGGCGGAGTTTTGTATTATAAAATCAGGAAGTAAGAGCTTAGCTTTGATCGTTTCTTGCTGAACTACAAGATGACTAGTGTGATGGTTAGAAACTTGAGTGAATATAATTTTTTATAAAAAATACAGTATTGCAATGTCAAAAAGGAGAAAAAGTTTATATCTGTGACATTCAAGGTTTTCAAACAATAGCTGAGGATACTTTTATTTTCAAGGAAATAAGTTTTCTGAATTTAAGTAAAAATGCTCAACCAACTGCATATCTTTTCAAACCTCCATTACCATGGGAAGAACTGACAGCGGAAGAAAAATGTATGACTCACTGGATAGAAAAAAGTCACCATGGTATAGAATGGAATTCTGGAGACATTCAATATCACCGTTTTCATAAAATTTTAGAAATATGCACACAGGGAGTCACAAAATTATTCGTTAAAGGAAATCAGAAAGTGGAATGGATAAAAAGTTTATTGCCAAATATGTAAGTTGCATATGTATACATATATTATAATTTATTAAAGCTTTCATAAAATATCAATTTTTTCTTACACATTCTTCTATTTATTTGTTTTCAGAACAATTACTAATGTTGAATATTTTAGCTGTCCACCGTTGGAACAAATTATATGTGACAAGCAATTCGTTTGCTTTAATCATTATATCTGCATTAGAAGAATACCTATGTGTGCTGTTCAAAACGTTATTGCAATACGAGCCTGGCTGCATGATTATTTAGATAATAAATTTCGTTTTGATGAAGTGAACAATATTTCAAAATGTACTTGCTTATACTGGAAATCAGCTTAACTAAATAAAATAATTTTTAAATAAATGAATGTTTTTTTTTTATTTATCACCAATCTCCCTTACACACATATTTATATTTTTTACAATTATTGCATTTTATGTACTATTCATTTATAATATATCGAAAATTATACGAACACAAATTTAAAAAAGATAAAAATTTATTTAAAAAAAATTTAATGAAAAAAAAAAGATTATTTAAATTTTCTCACAATCCTGTTTTTGTCATATATAATCATTGGCTCAGCCAGCATACTATCTTGCACCACACGCGGTTGTGGACGATGAGGTGGTTGCTGCTGATGTTGTTGTTCTTGTTGATGTTGCTGCTGTTGCTGCTGTTGCTGAAGTGGGATCGGCTGATCTGCTTAATGCTGATGGGATGATTGTTGAGACAGCTATTTGAATTTTAACGACAAAGGCGCAACTCTTCGTTCCTTCTTTTCTTCTGCAAAACAATAATACAAATACAACAATTATTCGTGAATCAACAAAAGATGATGGAAAAAATTGAATTTCAAATATCAAAATTTTCTTACCCAACATAGTAGACTCCTTCGCTGGTATGCAGGACGAGATTTTTTACCCCCTCTTTGTTCACTGACTGCTTCAACTGAATTTGAAAAAATCACCTTCATTATTATCTTCATTTTAGATAATTTAAAATAAAAAAAATAACTTACCATTAGATTTGTGCTTTCTTGATGAGCGCTTTGAGCTCGAGCTGGAGGTGGAATCGGAGCTGGAGCTGGAGCCGGAGCTGGAGCTGGAGCTCGATGTCACTCTCGGAGTATGAGGTCTCATGATCTTCTTTCCTGCTGATACATGCCTTGGTGTTACTGCGAAGCAAAGCGTCCCTGCTGTAGTCATTACTCGTCGAGGCTGCAGGGTGGTCAGCGCTTGTACTCGTCGAGGATGTAGGGTGATCAGTGCTCGTACTCGTCAAGGCTACAGGGCGGTCAGCGCTCGTACTTGCCGTGGCTGCAGGCCGGCGATCAGCGCTCGTACTTGTCGAGGCTGTAGGGCGACCAGCGCTCATACTCGTCGAGACTGTAGAGCGATCAGCGCTTGTACTTGTCGAGGCTGCAGTGCTCGTTCTAGTAGAGTTGGTCGGGCGATCAGTTCTCTTTCTAGAGGAGGCTACATAGTGGACAGCGCTCTTACTGGAGGAGGCTGCAGGCCGATCAGTCCTTGTTCTTGTAGAGGTTGCAGGACGATCAGTCCTTGTTCTTGTAGAGGCTGCAGGACGATCACTTTTCTTACTTGTGGAGCTTGCCCGACGTTCAGTGTTCGTACTTGACGAGGTCGCAGGTCGATTAGTCCTCTCACTAGTAGCGGCTGCAGGGCAATTAACACTCGTACTTCTCGAGGCTGTAGGGCGATGAGTCCTTGCACTAGAAGAGACTGCAGGGCGATTAACGCTCGAACTTCTCAAGGCTGCGGGGCGATCCGTCCGTGACGTATCTACCGTTAACGAAGCTCGATTAGTCCCTGAGCTACCTGCCTGCTCTGATGAAACATTGTTGCTATGGAATAGTTGCTGCATCGTAGCAGTCGAAGGTAGCGGAGGCATTGAAAAACGATTAAAAAACATGAGAAAACCAATTGTAATTTTAATAAAATTTGAATAAAAAAAAATACTTACATCCCGAGACAGCATCCGCCGCCCAAGTCAAACAGTCCATCAGCATTAAAACTGATGAACCGTTGTTGAGGAGCCACACGATCCTCTCTTTCAGAGCATTCATGCTGCTGCTGCTTACACTTTTTATCTCTGCCACAGTATTTCAATAAGTAATATGAAGAAAACTTGAAGAAAACTGGAGACTGTGCTGACTGACCAAGTACGCATGCGGGCCTTATATTGAGGAAAGCAAAGCTTTCCTTTCCAACTCATTTCTTCAATTTTCAGCCAAAATTCTTCTGATTGGCGAACAATTTCCACGCAGTTTTCTCACAGAACCTCCCTTAGACACTTCCCTCTGAAATTTTCGAAATTAGATCCCTCCTACTCTTTCTAAGCGAGAGAGCGATAACCGTTAATTGATCGTATACAGATTTTTTATTGAGTGTGTCCCTTTAGAAGTAGATTGAATTTTCTGCACATCTTAAATTCCAGCTCTTGAAGCAAGTAATTAACAGAGCACTTAGGCTAAGTCTATGCATACACTACTCGCGCGCTACTCCGTAAGCGAATGGGAAAAATCTGTATACCTGAGCGAGTTTGTGAGAAGGGTGTGGTAGATATATACTCGCGCGCTGGCAAATGAGTGGTTGAGGTAACTCTGTTTCATGTATCTCCGCTCGTGAAAATCTCGGGTGCAATCAGTGATAAGGCAGGAGAGCGTTGAAAACTTACTCTGCAAAGTAGCATGCATACATTCAGAGAGAGAGAGAGAGAGAGAGAGAGAGAGAGAGAGAGAGAGAGAGAGAGAGAGAGAGGGAGAGA
>QLYP01000111.1:130299-147062 GCA_016647725.1 Nasonia giraulti
ATAAAGAGAGAGAGAGAGAGAGAGAGAGAGAGAGAGAGAGAGAGAGAGAGAGAGAGAGGGAGAGAGAGAGAGAGAGAGAGAGAGAGCGTATCGGTAATCCTCAGTCTTGGTTTAATGGAGTAGAAAAAAACTGAGATAAATTCTGTCGTGAGCGCTCTCTCTTTCTCTCTCTCTCTCTCTCACTCTCTCTCTCTCTCCCTCTCTCTCTCGCTCTCTCAATTCTCGAGAACTAGAGAAGGAGGGACTTATGCAAAAGTAGGAGAAAGAAGAGCTGCTTACCTACTCTTTTCCAAATTTGCTAGAGAGGGAACGAGACTGCTATTAGCTCTGAAAAGGACAGCTTCCCTTTCCATTTTCCAAAAAAAGGCGGGGAATGCTATAGGCGTCTCGACTGCCTCGACTGGTACTGCGCCCGCTTCGTACATACGCGACAACGCGTCAGGTACGGCATTTAGCAGGCCTTTTCTATGTTCCACCGTATAGACGTGGCCCTGCATTTCTAGCGCCCATTTTGCTAGGCGTCCGGTGGGATTATGGAAGTTGGTTCGGTGGGATTGCGGAAGCATAACCACCGCAAACTACTGTGGTCCGTGATGACCTTAAATTGATACCCTTCAAAGAAGGTCTGAACTTCCGAATAGCCCAGATCACAGCGAGACATTCTCTTTCCGTGACGCTGTAATTCCTCTCGGTTTTCGACATCGTGCGGCTCGCGAATTCTAAAACCCGCTCTTCTCCGTTGATTTCTTGGAAAAGTACCGCGCCGAGCCCAGTGTCACTGGCGTCCGTCTGCAACACGAACTGCGATTCGAAATCTGGGCGATGAAGAATCGGGGCAGACGCTATCAGCGACTTCACTTGTTGGAAAGCGTCTTATTGTTCCGTCCCCCACTCGTATTTTCTGCCTTTCTTCGTCAGGCGATGGAGCGGTTCAGCGACGGTCGCGAATTCTTGCAAGCATTTGCGATACCACGACGCCATTTCTAGGAAACGTCTCAGCTGTTTTAGGTTTTTCGGTGCTGGATACGCCACAATGGGCGCTATCTTTTCTGGATCTGTCCGAAAACCATCGTGATTAACCAGGACGCCGAGGTACTACACCTCTTTTCGACAAAATACACTTTTGTCCCGGTTGATCGTCAACCCAGCCGCGTTTACTCGCTGGAGCACTTTCTCTAAGTACTCGAGTACGCGTATGGCTGGAGTTCTGGGCTGATCACTTCGTCGATCATTCTCTGGAAGGTCGCTCCAGCGTAGGCTATACCAAACGGCATACGCGTGAATTGGAATAAACCTAGCCCAGGAACTGTAAAGACCGTCAGAAGTCTCGCCTCCGGTTTCAACGGTATTTGATGGTACGCGCTGCTAAGGTCTAACGTTGATATGTACTTCGCTTTCTGCAGTTTACGAAGGATATCATCCATGTTAGGCAATGGATATGCGTCAGCCTTTGACAGCGCATTAACTTTCCGGAAGTCGACGCAAAAACGATATTGCCCGTTCGCTTTGCGCACCATCACTACCGGGCTTGACCAAGCACTGTCAGAGGGTTCGATGATTCGCGCAGCAAGCAACTCTCGTTCTTGCTGATACATCTCCTCCTCTATTTTTGGCGATACGGGATAATACTTCTGTTTTATCGGCCTGGCCGATCCAACATCTATCCCGTGCTCAATCAACTACGTCCGTCCGATCGTACGGTTGGATTTAGGCAGGATGCTGTCCAGCATTCTGCGAATTTGCGCGTGCTCGTCGTCACTGAAGTACGCGAATCCAACCGCGGCTATATCTATCACCCCTGCTGTAGCTATTGTAGCCACCTGAAGTTGGACGATCTTTCGCTCCTTCTTCAGATACAGGACGTTTTCATTTGGATCGTGGACTGCGCCGAACAGGCGTCCGAAATTCGTCCCAACTAGACATTCGTTGGTCGCTTCGGGCATGATCGCCACCGTTACGTCGCGTTGTATACCAGCGACGTCGAATGGCAAGTCCACAAATCCCACGATGGGCGACGTCTGACCATTTGCACACTGTGCTTGACGGCCATCGCGTTGTCGTAAAGGTCGACCGCAGGCGATAGCGATTTGGAGTCCTAACGACTCCATCACGGTCATAGCGGGGCCGGGATCGTAGAGAGCTCTCACTCTGAACCCTCCGATGCCCACTTGTACCCAGCAGCGCGACTCGTCTTCATTCGGCGATATCGACGGCTGGCGAAACTCGCTGGATAACAGGCTACGCCCTCCGTCACGTGCCTCTTCCTTTGAGAAAACTCCTCGCGCGACGTTTCAAGAGGAGCAGTAACCTCACCTACTCCTCCTTTTTGCCGTTTCCCTTACCCAAGGGACATTCTCGGGCAATGTGACCTTTTCCACGGCATTTGAAGCATTCTATTGGCTTCTTTTGCTCTCTTTGGTCTGATTGTCCGGAATTCTCGCCAGATCTCTGGCTTGTCCGCTTCGGACTAGGAGACTTGCCTCTCTCTTTCCTAGGTCGAGCCGAATAGCTTGCCTATGGCGTCAACCAATAAGGACAGTGTGTCGGTTTGCTCCGCAAACCCCATGGCTGCCACCGGCGTTTTACAGCCAGTCTTCAGCGTTTCGCCCTTAAATGCGCATTCGGGGACGATTGCTACACCGGGCTTCGGAGGTGCTCGATACGAGGCTTCGCATACTAGAGCGGCTTCGACTTCGACTGCTGCCTCGAGCAACTGCTCCACGGTTGAGAAATCTTTCCGATGGAGCCTGCGTTTGAGACTAGGCAGCATGTTGTGATAGATCCGATCCAGTTGCTGGCTAGAATCTGGTCGGGGAACCATCCTCCGCATTATACCTTGCAGGTTATTCATGTACACCCGCACGCGTTCATCAGGCCCCTGCGTCCTCGAAATTACTTCACTCAACTTGTCGTCGTTGTCGTGGTAACTATCGTGACCAGATTCCCTGTCGGCACCTCTATCGTGCCTACTCTATTCTGGTCTCGACTTTGCGCCTCCTGCGCCGTTGACCTGGCTTGGTCTTCCGGCGTCGACACTGGCGCTTGTGCCTGTTCACTTTCCTCAGTGACTGGCGTTTCTGCGAACGCGTCTCGCATTGTCATCGTGTTTAGCAGTTGTAGATTAGGCCCTGTCAGTTGGCCTAATCCTTGCGCCGGTTGACCGTAGTTCATTTCGATCGCCGACGACACCACGATTTCGTTGGCCTCGATCTCTTGTTGTAACAGCCTCAGAGGGTGCGGCTATTCGGCATCATAATCGCCCGTATAAATCGAGCGCGTCGATACTTGCTCAGCTGTTGCGTCGATGAATGACTTTCGCAACTCTTCCCTCTTCACTCGTGCCATTATTGTCGAGGTGTCTAGGCTCTGTCTAAAATCTGACTCGGTATACTCTCCGAGGAGCCATCTGTTTAGCCTAGCAACGCGATCTAATCGCTTGCCGTCTGAATTCAACTGCATACTCTCGAGGGCATCGTCCATCTCTTCTTCGTCGATGCCCAAGCACCAATTCTCTACTCTCTTCGCCATATTGGTGTATTTCTTCTGCGTCTAACGACTTTTCGCGGTTGCGCAACAACTACGTGGCAGCTCCCTATCCTACGCACTCACTCCAGATAGCTCCTAGATTGTATTCTTGTTGCTACAACGTAAGCTACAAAGATACACCCTTGCACACCTAAGTGCTACAGGCATATACGCACTCGTACACCCGAAAAAGAAATCCGAAAAAAAGACGAAAATATTTTTCGCGGAATTACGCGTATATCTCGATCTGCGAGTCGAGTGTGTTCTCTTCTTAAGAAATCTTGAGGTCTTCTTGGCTGAAAACTGGGCGTATACTGTTCCGCGTCTTCCCGTGAAAGTCACTGTATATCTCGCGCCAGTCGCGTTCTCGTAGAATTGCCTCTATGTAGCGCCGCAAGCGCACGCACTCTCTCTCACACACTCGCGCCGCTACGCGCTTCGCTCCACTATAGCGTGCGTGGACTATACTTTGCGGCTACACGTGTTTGTGTTACCGCATTGCTGCCTTTGGTTGTTTAATTATTAATAATTAAATAATTTACAATTTCGCCTATACGCTCTGTTTTCACACGAGATGTCACGAAAAAATAATTATGCTACTCTCTATCCTAACGAGAGTGCTTTAAAATTCTCCCGACAACAAATAAAAAATTATTCGACTCGAAGAGCATGCGATACTAGTGTCAGCTTCAAGTTTTGCTGCTCCGAGCTGTTTAATTCTACGTCGTGTGATAATATCGGTATATATTTCTTCTCGGCCTGAAAACAAAAATCTCCGAGTATTATTCATAGACTTCTCGTGTGAATTGCGTTGTATATCTTGTAAAAGATCTTATGTAAGAAATTAGGAAAGATATTACGTAATCTCTTATGCAAGATCTTGTATACGATCTTGCGTAAGATCTTGAATGAATATTTGATGAAAATATTTTTTTTTATCATGAACATAAGATCTTGTATAAGATCTTACGGAAGATTTTATGTTATTTCTTGGTTGAAAATCGCTGACATTATATCCTATAGCTTATCATACGCTTATTAGTAGTTTAAATTGTTTAACACCCTAGTGGAAATGGATTGTGTGCTAAAGTGTGCCAAAGTGTGCCAAAGTGTGCCATAGTGTGCCAAAGTGTGCCATACTGTGCCAAAGTGCCCCGGTTCAAATTCGGAAGTTTGCTGCACTTTGGCACACTCTGGCACACTTTGGCACATTTTGACACACATGGGTTTTTCGGAAATTGAGGACTTAGAAAATTGAAATCTGGAAAACTTGTATTCCCGACGGATTCCCCTATTGAAGCATGTTTTTCCAACATTTACGGCGGACAGCAGCTTTAAGGCAATTACGGGCAATTGTTAATTAATATTGTAAAAGTACTAAGTATCTAAAGCTGCTTGAAGTACATGAGTTTAAATTTTAGTATTAACTGTAACGAGTACTTGTGGCTCAGTGGTAGACCTTCAGCTTACTAACTTAAAGGATCCGGGTTCAAGTCTTACCGATGCTAGAATTTTTTTTTTTTTATTAAGTTATTGATTGTTACGTTCTATAACTGGGACATCAAGCTCCACGCGTGCCGTCGATATGACGGCATCGTGCAGTGGCAATGTTTTGGCGCGCGGGCGGCGGGATATATCTCACTGTACCAAAGTGTGCCATAGTGTGCCAAAGTGTAATAAAGTGTGCCATGCTGTGCCATACCGTGCCAAACTGTGCTATACTGTGCCATACTTTGTCAAAAAAGAGATGTTTGTTTCCGAAAAACCCATGTGTGCCAAAGTGTGCCAAAGTGCAGCAAATTTCCGAATTTGAACACTTTGGCACAGTATGGCACACTTTGGCACACTTTGACACACTTTAACACAACCAATTATTTCCACTAAGGCATCAAATTAATTTCTAATTTTTAATGTTAAGTTAAAATTGTTATATTTACTAATTCAATAGGAATGTATTTTACAAAACCAAAAAAATATCAATTTTTAGAAATAAAAATCTATGTAACTTCGTTCTTTTGTAGGTTGCGAAAGTTAAAGAAGAATCTTATCCAAAAGACCTAGTAGTGACTGAAACAAAATGAGTGGTACGACTTCAGCAGCTACTAAATAACACCATTGAGCGGTTATTTATGATTTTAAATCTATCTTTTTATGATAAAGAAAATACAACTTTATTATTAATTTTAAAATATGGTTTCGACGGGACGAATGTCAACGCGTATCGTCAAAAGTCAGATGATCAAACAAATTCATTTAACAGCATATTCTGCTGTTCTATGGTACCACTTCGGTTGATTGAGAAAACTACGAAAACAGTTCCTTGGGAAAATCCTTGGCCATCATCGATTAAACTTTGTCGACCAATAACAATTTCTTAGAAAAAGAAACTGATGAGCTTTGCAAAAATCAAGAAAGAGATATTCAGATTCAAGAATTGCAGGATGTTTCTATAGCTAGTTGTACTGTCCAATTTGAAATGATATTGACGATGATTGACGGAAAGGCTGTGAAATCAAACACCCAGCTGGAAATGATTTTTATATATTTATATTATCATATATATGCGTGTGTATGTATGTATATATGTACTACACTGGTAGAAATTTGTCAATTTAAAAATAACTTATAATATAGGAACTAGGCAAGACTTATAAAGATTTTATTTATTAAAGATAATATTATATTGTTGTGATTGACAAATTTGGAATGTTTCTTATCCTTTCTTTTCGGGATTTAATACAATGAAAATGATCTCAAAATGCTCATAAGTATAAATTTATTACTTGACTTATTTTATAAAGAATATCCGAGCAGAAATATGTAATCTGATTAATTTTTAACAGTTTACACAAATAACAATCAACATTT
The DNA here is from genome assembly GCA_016647725.1 of Nasonia giraulti. Lineage (NCBI taxonomy): Eukaryota > Metazoa > Arthropoda > Insecta > Hymenoptera > Pteromalidae > Nasonia > Nasonia giraulti. The sequence goes on from QLYP01000111.1 coordinate 136,693, forward strand.
GTCGACTAAAATTTATAAAAAAATAATAATAATTTATAAATTTATAAAAGAATTAGGAAATCTGTATAAACAAGTTCTGAAATTAATGACAATATTACCAGATTATGCCAGTAAGTGAAGACTGAATGTCTAAAAAAATTGATTTCAAGCTTTGATAGTATCTTTTTAAAATGGGCTGTTTCTAAATTTCTAATAGAACCGGTTTCGTCCAGGGTATGCATAAACCATAGGTAATGCATAACAAATAATTTAAAAAATAACGATTATAAAAAATCATAGTACAATAATGCAGAAGCTTTAACAGAAAATTAGCAAACATGTAATCAACTGGCATACAATTTTATTGCAGAAATTTTGGGAAGAATTACGACCATAATGATTTGTTTTATTTTTACAATATAAAAATACTTCAGACTATTAAAGAGAATAAATAGTTGTCTAAATTAGTTTACAATACATATATTATTAAGAAAAATTGGAGATTATGTATGTTTTTATCTGTATAATTAAAATAAAACCTGTTCATTAATAATGCAATATGAAATACGTACGTATAATCCGCCATATTTCATAGGCTCCTTAAAGAGAACAATTTATGGTAGGTATTTCTTGTAAAAATTGTTGTATGATGCCCGGTAAATGTTTGCAGTTATGTAACAGTCACGGCTCTTCTAGGTGCGGTGCAAAATATTTAATTTATATTATTATCGAAGAGCTGTGAAAATTTACTGCTCTGTGTCGTATATCTGACAACAGGTCAAAAAAGAGAAAGAAAGTTGAATATAATTAATGATTTACGCCGCTGCGTGCTCGCTCTTTTTACGTAATCTTTGTTATGCTCCTCTCTCGCCGCTGCTGGCAACTCTGCGGTGTTGTTTACGTGCCAGAGCGGGGCAGCGAAGCATTCTTGTGTTCCTCAAAACTAGTCGAGTTACTTTAGAATTTATGAATTATATTATATTGATTTGATTTTAATTTAGGCCGCGCAGTTATTCCTGTAAAGATTGTCTACGATTTTCTGCAGGCTTTTTTTATAAGGTAAAAAATCAAAGACCTCTCTATAGACAATTCATTTTGTTGTTCCTTCATAAAATTATTTAACTTTTAGGTTTGCAATGCTCTTAACGATTCATCGAGTCAAAGATGTTTTGTATGTGATACCACTATAGAAAAATTCAACGATATTGATAATATGATTGAAAGAAATATAAAATCAGACTCTTAAATATGGATTTTCAATCTTACATGCAAACATTCGGTTCATGGAACTAGTCCTTCATATTTCTTATCGTCTGGCATTGGAAGTTCCAATATGGAAAGTAAGTAATAAAGATAGATAGTTAGATAGATAGATACATCAATCGTTAAATGTTTAGATGTAGTATTTCATTTTTTTTTCTCTTTGTTCTTCTTCATTATATTTCCATAAGGTTCCAAAAGTTTTTGAAGCAGTAACAAATCAAAAGAAAAAAAAAGATTCAAGATCAAATTAAAAGTGAATTAAGTATATTGGTAGATGCGCCAACACAGGGATCTGGTAATAACAATAATGGTAATACTGCTAGAAATTTTTTTAATAATATTGACGTTGTGACTCGAATAACTGGTACAATTTTTATAATTTTATTTCTACAAAAATTTAATTATAATCGCTGATTAATTATAATAAAATAAATAATGATTTGTAGGATTCAATGAACACTTGTTATACAGATTTAAAGTTAGTTTGGCAGTTATTTCATCAAATTGCTAAGTAAATAATGCAGCATTTGGTGCTTATTGCAAAGAGACGGCATTCAAATACGTAGAGCTCTACAACTGATATAAAATGCCTACATCAATGCATGTCATTTTAATACATGGCCACACCATTATGAAAGAATTAATTTTACCTATTGGGATGCTTAGTGAAGAAGCCCAAGAAAATAATCATAAAATGATTAAAAGATTCAGAGATAGATTCTCAAGAAAAGTTTCTCGGTGCGTTAAGAGATTCACTTTTTTTATATATTTCCGATAACTTGTTTGTGCAACTTATAATCGTCTTCTTGAAGCATTTTTTCGGCGATTTTCCATGTTTTCACTCTCCAACCCCCTAATTTCACCCCCTCAATGAGAGGAAAAATAGATCAAATGCTTGCATTTAATCTATTTTTCATTTTCATTTTCATCAGGTATTCCTGCACTAATTAATTGGTTTAAGTGATTTGCAGCATGAATTTTTTCACTTCTTTTATAAACAAATGTCACATCGACAGTGACTTTTTCTCGCCAGTGATAAATAACTATATGCATAGATAACTTTTTTGATAATATAAAAATTTTATGTTGTTTACTAGATAATATTGAGACATCATATTTTTCTATTGGTTTACTAAAATTTTATCGTCTTTATTTTCATGATAATCAGTGATTGAATAATCAATTTAACTTAGCGGCAAAAATTTAGCAAAATTAAAATTCGAAAAAATTAAAGCATGAATGGCAAAAATTAAAAACTGAAATTAAACAATTTCTAAAACGAAAATGTTAAATTGAAATATTAGGGAATATAAAATAACAAAAGTTTAGAGTATTTTTCTATTTTAAATTAATACGTAATTTTAGTGCTTCAAATCTTTAATATTTAAAATATTCACTTTTACCCCTATTAGGAATTGACATTAAGAAAAAAGATCTTAAGAAAACTTGAATTTTATTACTATTGCAATATATATTTTAACCGAGCAACATTAGGAGTGAGGTGAATCGCACTAGTTCTTATTAAGAGTAGGATAATGGATTGTAAAGTTGAGGATCAGGGTTCAATCCTCTATTAAGGTGAAGATTTTTTTTTATTTTTTTGCAGTCAATTTATTTGGATTGGCATCAACAAATATACTTTTCATAATTATTTAGTAAAAACAAAATAATTTATTTTAATTTTAACAAATACTTCAATTTTATGAGTAATTTCTGACGTGATTTTTAATGTATTTTCTTATGTGAGAAATCACGCTAAATAGTCATGTGATAAAGCATGTAATTCTATTCGCTAGGAAATGGACTAAACATCAGAAAAAAGAACTAATTTTGACGCCGAGACTATAACATCACTATAAACGATTAATGAGATATTGCGAAATGTCCGTCATGGTAACGGTCATCATTTTTTAAATGTTCCGTACATCGAGATCTGATAATGAATCGAAGTAATTTAGAGAAAACGCGATATAATATAGATGTTGGCGTCATGTTAATTAAACTACTTCGATTGAATGTTAGAATCTTAAAACAGATAGATGACGTCGTAATCATAATTCGATTTTCTAAAATTCGCAAATTCGGCTCTGAAAGTTATACCATATCATGTGATCTTTGGAGGCAGGTTTAAACATGATTTTACTAGTTTAAAGAAACAGAAGTTATAGAAGATCTATAATATTATGTAGCATAATATGGTTTCAATAGTAGAAATTTTTGAATTAATATCCTATATTAATGGGGGTACGAGACTTTTTGAAGAAGAAAGCAGAATTGTTAATTCAAATCGCATATTATTATGTGGACATTGTGGAATTAAACAAAATTCACAAACTGACAAATAGTTTGTAACAGTAAAAATGTAAACACATTGTAGGAGTATTGTTAATTTTAAATAGGTACACACACACACACCCGCACACACACCTATATAATAAATATTGCTTTAAAATTTATGATTAGGAACAAAAAATTCTATAGAAATATTCGAATGTACTGATTTACTCGAACAGTGGGGTCAGATCGAAGAAATGACTGTATTATTGCGAGGTTATGATCACTTGTTTTGGTATAACTTTCAAAACTTCCGAATATATCCCCCAGATGTGTCACTTTTGCCTTAACTTGCGAATACTTAAAACGGGATCAATTACCATATTATGGCGCGTTTTTTAAAGTTACAACTATGTCAGATTTATCTATTTATTAGTTTATACTCCAAATTTAATTGTAAACTTTTTTAGATTGTTAAACAAAATAAATATAATTACTTAATATTGATTGAATGTATGTATTATGATATAAGTTGATAAAATTTTATTTTTAATGCTATTTAATTCTAATCTCTTATTTATTATACTAGGATTAAATCAGCGTGCTTTGCGCTTGATAACTTAGATTTTATCTGGTAATGATTTAATCATTTTTTAATCATTTTTTTAATGCTTAGAAAAAAATTTAATTCATTATTGTTTAGAATCATTCTTTATAGTCTCTCGAACTAATTTTAGAGACTTGTGGATCTCGATGGACTAGATGGCAATAAATAACACTCTCGACAATTAATTTGAACTAATAACCGTAATAAAAGACTTTGACTTTATTGAATATAGAGTGTATTTACAAGTGTTTAAATCTAAGGAAAAAAAGTGAAAGTTAAAGTATTAAAGTACCGACGCGTGAACAACGATATTGTTTACGGATGACACTGTGAGGCAAGTACAAGCGCTCACAGTGATTCAGCAATACGTACTGACTATACAATCAGCGAGAGCGGCAGAAGGCCGCTCACGCAACAGGCGGAGAGAGAAAGAGAGTAGGAGCGAGCGATCACGTGTTGCCATGGCAATCCCCTAATCGATGCCGTGTGAGCAGGCTAATACTTTCGAATTCGCGACAACGGCCCTCTTCTCGAACCTTCTAGCTCTCTCTCGGCGTAACTGACTAGTTTTCAAACAATCATATTTATAAAAAAATGTATATTTTCCACTTTTTGAAAATTTACAACATTATAAAATATATTCCAAAGAGTTTAAGTATAAAGTTTAAAATATACATAATCAATCAAACTAAGTGATAACGCTAAATTTAAAATTTCTTCCTAAAAATATCATTAATTTCATATTAATACTACATTGAAATTTATATATTTGATATAACTCCTTAGTACATATTTTATAATAATTGCTTGAAGAGTTTCATAAGTTTGTGGAGTTTTGTTATCATATATTGAATTTAAAATGTTTTTTTAGATGGCATTATTTATATACTATCGCTAGATCTAAATTTTATACTTTATTCTTGACCCCTTGGTATATGTTTTACAATAGTTAAGAGATTTGTCAAGTTTTTAGAAAGTAGAAAATATACTTTGTTCTAAAGCATAGACGTTGATTTCTTATTTACTCATCAATATAAATCTTCCTCGTTATAAATCATGATTAATCTTAAGAAATATAATAAAACACATATTAATTGAATAATGATAAAATAGAATTTATTGCTAATTCTAAAGATGACAAAACATATACTTAGGCAAAATGGATCAAGAATGTGAATTTTGTAGTGCTAAACACTTTTTATTAGAATTAGCAGTTGATACAAAATATAGAAATTATTGTCATAATGTCATAAAGCAAAAGTTATAATAAAAGATAAATTTCAATATCCGATTTGTTTGTTACAGTTCACCGATTTGTTGATTGAAGTTGAGGAAGAAGAATTAAAACGTGCTCGAAATGCCAATTAATTACCTAGACAAGTTAAAATGTTTATTACACGGCAAAATTAATAATAAAACCTTTGAACTTCCATAATGTAATGAAGTTGCAGTAGTTTTTGTAGGCGAGGAAGGAGAACCTCCATTTAATCGTGATTTTTGTATTGATTCTAAAAGTTCAAAACCTGAAATATTCCAATTACAAGTAAACATGTTGATCCTATGACATATCCTTTAATTTTTTCTTTCGGACAAGAAGGGTGCCAACCTAATTATGAAAGTGAAATTAAAAATGAAACCCAAGTTACAGCGTTACTATATTATTCCTTTCCTTTAAGTGTACGAAATAAATTTAATCCTTGTTTAAATTTCGGTAAATTAACTCAACAATTTATAGTCGATTAATGGTGTAAAGTTGAAGAAATAAGATTATTTAATATTAGAAATCAGCAAGCAACATTAAGAACTGAAATGTATCGTGGATTAATGGATTATGTAACAAATAAAGGTCAATCAATTAATGTTAACATTGGCAAAATGGTTAATTTACCATCAACATTTATTGGAAGTCCGCGTTCATTGCAACAAAATTATATAGACCCAATGACAGTCGTTCAAAAATTTGGAAAACCTGATTTATTTATTACTATGACTTGTAATCCTAAATGGATTGAAATTGTAGAAAATTTAAATAAGAATAAAAATACATTAGATAGACCTGATTAAGTAGCTCGAGTTTTTCATCTTAAAGTAGCTGCATTCTGAAATGAATTACAAAAAAAAAAATTTTTTTTGGTTAAATTATTGGTTACATCTATGTAATTGAATTTTAAAAGCAAGGATTACCTTATATGCACTATTATATTTAGATTTTAAAGATAAATTTCATAGCTCTAATCGAATTGACAATATTATTAGCGCTGAAATACCAGATAAAAGTAATTATCCTATCCTATATGGTCTTTTTAAATAACATATGATACACGGAACATGTGAAATTCAGAATAAAAATTCGCCATGTATGGATAAATCAAAATTTATATGTGCTAAAAAGTTTCCTAAACCGTTTGCTTCATCTACTAATTACAATGTAGAAAATGGATACCCAATATATCGTCGACGAAATGATGGACGAATAATTAAGTACGGATCAAATCGTACTGCTAATAATCAATTTTTAGTCTCATATAATCCTTATTTATTGCTAACATTTAATTGTCATATTAATGTCGAGATATGCAGCACTGTAAAATTAATTAATATTTGTTTAAATATTTATATCAAGGTCCCGATTACGCTTTAGTAGATTTTAGAAAAGAGAATGATTTAAATATTGAGTCTGATATTACATCTAATAATTCAAATGAGATCACTAATGTTTTAAATTACAATGAAACAGAACAATATTTACTACGTATGTCCGACCAAAGTGATGTATAGATTATTAGGCAGGGTCAGTTTCATACACATAAGAATTATACGATTTCATATAACACAAACGTTTATGAAATTTTTATTCTGCGCAATGTGTTTTTGATTGAACACACATGGAAAATATAAATATTTATATATCGTCCTACACGTATAAATTTTTTAGAAAATAATTACGAGTGGTTGGTATTTAACACATTTTACTATTTTTTTTTTTTACGTGGCATTTGGAACTCGGAAGTTCATCGCCTCATCCACGCAAGCCTTCCACGCTGCCCTATCTTGTGTCAACCCCACCCAAGATGCACCTCTCCGATCGACACCCACCCGTCCTATTTCTACTAGATCCGCTTTTACGTTGTTCTCCCATCTACGTCTAGGTCTACCTAGAGGTCGCGTTACCATCGGCCTGCCCTTCATGACACGCGCTGCCGTACGGTCGTCTCCCATTCTCGCTACGTGCCCTGCCCATCCCAATCTGCGCGATTTAATTATTCTGTTAATATTTGGTGACGCGTACAGATTGTGTAACTCATCATTGTGTAGTCTCCTCCATTCCCCGGTTTCCTCATCTTTCTTCGGCCCGTATATTTTTCGCAAGACTTTATTTTCAAATACCCTAAAACGATTGTCATTGTTGTGAACCACCGGCAATATTATTGTCCTGTATATTCTTATTTTAACGTTTTTAGACAACAGCCTCGACTTAAGTAAATTACTCACAGCGTAGAAGCAATCATTACCCGAATGGAGTCTCTTGTTTATTTCGACATTAATCTCGTTTCTATCATTTATGGTCGTACCCAGATACCTGAATTCGCTAATCTTTTCAAAAGTAAAATCCCCAACTCTGAGATCTCCCTCCCCTCTACAGATGCCTAGTTTATCCACAATCATGTACTTTGTTTTTGATTCACAAACTTCTAACACTGTATACTCTGCCGCTTTTATGAGGATTTCCGCATTTCTTGCTGCCGTTTCCCTACAATCCCCCAGTATATCCAAGTCATCTGCGTAGCCTAGTATCTGCGTTGTTCCATTAAGCGTTGCGCCCAGCTGGCTAACCTGCATTTTTCTAACGACATACTCTAATGTTAAGTTGAACAGCACCGTAGAGAGCCTATCCCCTTGTTTTAAACCATCGCGTATCGTGAAGGATTCTGATATATTACCGCCTACTCGGACCTTTCCCGTGCTTCCGTTCTGACATATTTGAATCAATCTCACGAGTTTTTTCGGTACACCGAGAAGTACTAGAATTTGATACATTTCGCTTCGCTTAATAGAGACGTACGCTTTTTTAAAATCTATAAATAGTTGGTGTATGGTTACGCAAAATTCCCACTTTTTCTCTAACAACTGTCTTATGGTAAACATTTGATCGCTCGTCGATCTGTTGCGCCGAAATCCGCACTGATAATCTCCTACTATATCTTCCGCGAATGGAGTGAGTCTAGCTTGTATTACGTTTGACAGAACTTTGTAGCACGTTGCTAAAAGTGAGATACCCCTATAGTTATTGCAGTCTGTCTTATCCCCCTTTTTAAAAATCGGTATAATGATAGATCCTTCCAATTTTCGGGTATTGATTCATTTTTCCAGATGGCACATACTAGTTTATAGATTTTGAAAGTGAGCTCGACGCCCCCATATTTGAGTAACTCAGCTGGTATAGAGTCATTTCCCGCGGCTTTGTTGTTTTTTAGTTTTTTAATCGCGGCCTCTACTTCTTGGTAGCTTGGTTCCTCCGCGTGAAGTTCAGCAGTGTTGATTTCATCCCCTAATTCTTCGCTATTTTCGTGCACGTTTAATAATTTATCGAAATAATTTTTCCACAGCGACAGTAATTCATTGTCATTTGTTACGAGGTCTCCGTTTTCGTCCTTCATCAATTGCGCTCTACTCCTAAAACCCTTTCTGATGGCGTTAATCCCTCTGTACATTTCGCGTGGGTTATTTTCCTTACTGTTCGTTTCTATTCTCCTAATAAGATTCTTTTGATACTCCCGCTTCTTATTTCTGTAGATCGCGCTCGTCTGTTTCCTTACGTTAGAATACTCTTCTACGGTCCTATCGCTTCTATTTTGTAAGCTATCTAATTTAGCCTTTTTGCGCCTTTCAAACCAGAGTTCGCACTCTTCGTCAAACCATTGTTTGCTCTTTGGATTTTTCTTTTTACCCAGTACTTTGTTCGCGGCCTCTTTTACCGTTTTTTCGATGTCCCCCCATAAGCTATTCGGTTCGTCATTCCCCTCCGGCGATGTGATTGCTTCTTCAAGTGCCTGAAACCTGTTATTAATTTCTATCTGGTACCTAATTCGCTCTGTTCTATGTCGTAGCTTCTCAATATCGAAGCTTTCTACCTTGTTTGCTCGCTTACTATTTTAATTCGCTACTAGTCTAGCTCTTAATTTGGCTACTACTAGGAAGTGGTCCGAGTCGCTCTCTGTCCCTCTGTAAGCCCTTACGTCGAGAACATTAGTATGACGTCTTTTTTCAATGAGGAAATGACCAATTTGGTTCTGCGTGGCCCCGTCCGGCGATGTCGACGTTGCCTTGTGTATATCCTTGTGCTTAAAACACGTAGTGTTGATTATAAGATCTTTTGCCGCCGCGAAATTTATGACCCTAATACCGTTATCATTGCTGGCTTCATGCAGGCTTTCCTTCCCTATAGTAGGCCTAAACATTTCCTCCCTACCTATTTTAGCATTGAAATCGCCTAATACTATTCTTGTGTCGTAAGACGCGAACTGGTCGATTACCCTCTTTCGCATCTCTGCATCCTCTCTTTCGGCTTGTTTTCTTTCTCTCAGATCTCTCTCGCCTTTCTCCTCTCTCATTTTCGCTATTTGGCTCTCTTCCATCTCTTTCGTTTCTCTAACCCGTTTCTGTCTACCTCGTCTTAGGTGGTGTTTCGTTAAATATTGGGAACAAACCGGATACTCAGCTAAAAAGCCGGAGGGAGAACTCGTGTTTTCATTTTCCAAGTTGTCTCTTGGTCCTCTCGTGTCACTTATGCCTAATCCCGCATTCGTTCTCTCTCCTTTTTGCAACTAAATTGAATCGAAAGCACGACTTTAAAAACGTTTTATAAGAATTAATTACCGTCGAGTATAAATGAATATATTCAATACAGCCAACATTCTATAAAATTAGTCGAAACCGAGCCTAGTCATTCTTCGAATAGCTGCGATAGCAGCAAGAAGTGCCCGGCGCTCTCGACAAGGCGAGTAGCGGACGAAGCGGGACTTTAACACCGCGATCCCGATCGATCAGGGCGAGCATCAGCCCGATCGAAAAGAAAGGCGCGACCACAGGCAGAATCTCCTAAGCACCTAAGAGCGAGAAAAAGCAGGGCGCAACCAGCTCGACGGACTCCCGGAGTCCTGTAAGTGTCGGCGCGTAGCGGACCTGTTTCTCTGTCTCTGTCTCTCTCTCTCTCTCTCTCTCTCTCTCTCTCTCTCTCTCTCTCTCT
>QLYP01000111.1:147072-175760 GCA_016647725.1 Nasonia giraulti
TCTCTCTCTCTCTCTCTCTCTCTCTCTCTCTCTCTCTCTCTCTCTCTTTCTCGCGTAAGGCGCGCAGCGCAATCAGCGCTATAAACGCTGTAACCAGGTTAGATAGCAATACACTTTTAATCAGTGCGACTAGAAGCACATAACCTCGGTAAGCGTCTCGTGTACACAACGTACATGCGAATGTAAAATACCCGGACCAAGCGACAGCCGAAGGAAAGTTCCATTTGTTAATTCAGGTAAATAAAAGCGATACCGGTTAAAACTAGCCGGTAGGATTGTACACAAATATAACCGTGACGTGTATATAACATGCGCAGCGAGCGAATACATACAACGCAAAATTGGCGCGCGCGCGCAACATTCACAAGGCGAGTCCGCACGAGCGCGGAGCGCGACAGCCGACGAACAGCTTAGCAACGACGCTCCAGGGGGCGCGAGCGGCGTACGCGCTCATACGTATCCGCACCGCGCGCCTTTATAAGGCGGACAGCGCGACACGGTAGAGAGTTCTTCTTGAGCTCCACTCCGGGTAGTATCGTGTGCAACAGCGAGAGATAGACCTACACCGACGAAATCGTCTCGTGAGCACACGTGACGATTTCGTGGGAGACTCCGAAATGCGACACTCCGAATTACCGACGTGAGCACACGTGGTAACCCGGAGCACCAGAGCGACATCGAGCCTCGTCTACGTGAGCACACGTGAGGATACCCGGTGCCACCAGAGAAACCCTCACCATCAAAACCGGTTGTACGCCGACACCTCACGACTCGCTTTATCATTGTGCGCACACAGGATAAAGGGAGGAACGAGGCGAGCGACGAAGATTTATGAAGCCGTGCGCACACGACTTCATAAATCCGAGGGATAACCTCAAAATCCCGTACACTATTCTGGCCGCTACTGTGCGCACACAGGGCGGTCGAGATTGTTGTTACGCAAGCCGTGCGCACACGACTCCACCGTACCGAATGAAATCCTAACCTTCAAACCCATCACCGATCCGCCATACCGTCACCGTACCGAAACACCGTAGCCGTAACTAACCGTAACCACCGACTCATTGTTATAGCGAAGTCGCGTAGATATTTTCGTAGATTGTTAACAGCGCTAGTTTAAACAATTCCATTTGTAAAGGCGAAATATTCTTAACCAAACGCATAATTGATTTCTTTTTCAGGCGGGATTTAACAACTTATTCCCAATTACTATGATCTACTTAAAGAAATATATTTTGTTAACATTAAAAACATAAGAACAGACTCTTTTATTGCCCCTTTCCCCAATCCAGATCCTGGAACCAACTGACTGTCCAGCATCCGGGGGAAAGTTGAACCGTTACATATCAAATAATAATCTTTATTTTGCATGCGAATCCTGCTTCCAACTTCTGTTTCAGTTAGCCAAGCAGAAAGGATCCAACCACTCTCCGCGGTCCGCTCAAGCGGAGACGCTGAGTTAGCCAAGGCCGATCCTTGTCGTCAAATTGACGACTTTTGCGACACGTTATCCTCCTGTGCGCCAGCCCAAAGCTTAGCAGGGCTTATTCAAATCAATAACGTGCGAGCAGATGGCGACATGTCACAAAGTTTCAAAAGAGAAAGTACATTAGAAAAATAAAGTAATTATATTTATAAATATTTTCATGATTTACCGATCTCTATGCTTCAAAGGGCAAATAAAGACTGAGCTACAAAAGCACTGTTCTGGCTATTTATATACAAAGTTGTGCATGCGTAGACTGTATATACAAACATTAAGGAGATATGAAAATCGATGTAGTTTTAAGTGACTTGTTGGATAATGCTTAGTCTCCTATAGTTTAACAATCACGATAATCATCCATTAAAATAAAAATTAATTACAAAAATATTAAAATTATACTTTTGAAATATTTACATGTTTTACCGACCTCTTCGCTTCAAAGGCCAAAAACCGACTGAGCTATAATAGCAGTATCCTGGCTATTTATATACAAAGTTGCGCATGCGTAGACTGTATATACAAACATCGGGGCAATATAGAAATCGGTGTAGTCTAAACTAACTTGTTTATCAATGCTCAGTCCGCTATAGTTGAATAATCACGTTTATCATCCTTCGAAAGGAAAAGTAAATCAGAAATAGCATTGTTATACATAAGTACAGGAACAAAATTAGATATTACTTATAGCGTAAATGACGAAACGCATTATAAATATGCATTGAGAATTTTAAAATATTTGTACTTGACAAAGAAAATTAAGCTAACGGACAAGATAAGAATGATAGAAAATCCACGACTGGATATATAATAAGAAGTTTTGGAAACGTTGTTTACTGGAAATACAGAAAACGAAGAAGCGTCACAAAATCGTCGACAGCTGCAGAATATATATCTTTATCAGAATCCGGGAGTCAAATTAAAATACTTAAAAATGTATTAAATGATTTTAAAGTTAAAATTGAAAAATCAATTAATATTCATAAAGATAATTCTGGCGCAATTGCTATAGCCAAATTTGGTAATATGACGTAAAATTCAAAGTATGTAGAAATATATTATTATTTTGTAAATGAGTGAACAAGGGATTATAAAAATTGTAAAAGTAGACTTAAAAAACAATATCGCAGATATTGGATACCCCAGATTGTCATCGCAAAGTCTTTGCCAGTTATTAGCCAACACCTTGTCACTCTGTTTAACGCCTCATTGTCTAGTGGTATCTTTCTTACGGCCTGGAAAGGGGCTCACTGGTGCCTCTTAAAAAGACAGCAATTCCAGCAACTGTCTCAGACTTTCGTCCAATAGCTCTGTCAAGTTTCCTTTCTAAGGTCCTGGAGAAGATAGTACATAATCAGGTTTCGGAATATCTGGGCTCACAGAGGATTCTTGATCCTCTCCAAACCGAGTTTCGAAGTAATAACTTAACGCAGACAGCACTACTAAAGCTAACGGAAGACATTTGGACAGGAATTGACAATGAACAGCAGCTACAACAACAACAGCTCAAAACTGTTACGTAAACTGATCAGGATGGGTTTCTCTAGATCTGCAGTCCTGTGGATACATCTAACGGAAAATCGGAATGGCTAACAACCAACCTTGGCGTTCCACAGGGCTCTATTCTGGGATCCGTCCGGTTCAGTCTCTACATAAATGTCATCAAAGACATACTAACTGACTACAAAGGACAAGGGGGACTGTTAAAGAACAGTTTTGCACATTTACTATACGCGGACGATTTGCAAACCTACACCTAATGTACGAGAGACGTAGACCTAATCTTCGTGAGGGTGTAGAGCGACTGTCGACTATGGCGCGACCTGTGTCGGCGTGTGCCTCCGATAATGCGTTGCATCTCAATGCGGGCACGACCAAAGCTATGAGTTTTGGATCAGAGTGTAAATCAACTGCAAGGGTTGAACTTGCCTGGTGTTGAGGTGCAAAATAGCGTTTTTGTGCCATTTGTCGGCACAGTAACTAACCTTGGTGTTGTCATGGATTCTAAACTAACGTGGAAACCGCAGGTGGATGCAGGTAGCCGAAAGGTTAACAGAGCCCTTTATGGACTCAGTTCTTTTCGATCCTGTACCACTGAGGCGTTACGTAAGCAGCTGGCGGCCGCACTTGTCATTTCACTCACTTAGATTACTGCTCTGCAGTGTACCTTGATGTGTCCGGGGAGCTCCAGACTCGACTTTAGCGATTGCAGAATGCATGTGTGAGATACATTTGCGGTGCAAGGAGATGAGAGCATATCACTCCCTATAGGGAGAAACTGGGCTAGTTAGATACTAGGGAAAGAAGGGCGTATTTTGCGGCTGTATTAGTTTATAAAGCTTATTGCATGAGTCAGCCACCGTACCTTGCGGCTAACTTTAAGAAGAACCAGCACAGAACTTCCGGTAGGGTGTCTGGGGATATTTCGGTTCCGAGATCTGGTACTGACGTGGGTCTGGAACGTGCGCGTCTATGGAACTCTCTCCCGAGGGGGTATGAGAACTTTGCCTTCGCTAGCCTAGTTTAAAATTATGAAGATACCAGTCGCCTAATATATAGTGGTATAAGACTGATATACCCAGTATTAATTATAAAGATATTTAAATATATTTGTGTTCTAATAAATGTATACGTATCATTTGTTAACCGTAATTGATTTCTAGTCTGCGTCGCTGCTTTGAATGACGTGATAGAATACGCAATGATTAATATGAACAGCAAAAGAATTCTATTATAAATACTATGTCATACGCAACGTAAAATGAGTACCTGAATTTAAGTATGAATTAAATTATTGACAACTGTGATAACCAGCTATATACACTAGACATGTATGACTTATTATATTTTGATCTGATTAAATAAAATGTTTTCTATTCTATTCTATTCTATTTGAGTCGACTTGCGCCGTAATAGTATACGGTCCTATATCAGGAAAGGCCAACTTCACCGTGATGCCGAACTTGACCTTAAACGTCGGCGCGCGCCGGCGCGTGTCGATCAGTGCTGCCTGGCGATCTTGCGACTCGCTGGACAGAGCTTTTGCGCGCTCATGCAGCGCCGGCAGCTTGACAAAACGGTCTCGCCACGCGCCCACAGCCTCCTGCTGTGCAGCTTCTTGGTCCTCCTTCCCTCTCAGAGACGCCAGCATTTTTGGCTGCCTGCCGAAATTCATCATCGCGGGTGTAGTTCCCGTTGACTCGTGTACTGCAGGGTTAAATGAAAACGCGATCTCGCTGAGGTGCTCGTCCTATGCTCGATGGTTTCCCTGAGCAAATGAGGCAGTTTCTCTTTCTACAGTGCGATTCACCCTCTCCACTGGATTCGCCTGCGGATGGTACGGCGGCGAATACCAGTGATGTATTCATGCGCCGCCAGGGAATACTTAGGGCGCACCGAATCACAAAATTGCTCTCTCCGTGAGAGCGGCAAGTATCGCTTTGTCCTTGGCTTTGCGAAGCGGTACGCACTCGATCCATCAATTAAATAAATCTTGAAAAACGAGTGCGTACTAATAGCCTTTTGCTGACTTCGGCAAGGAGCCCATGATGTCTCCAGCTACCCATTGCCAAAGCCTCTGTACCACGCGTTTTCCCATGAACCCTGGTGGCGCGAGCTGTTTTACCTTACCCAGCTGGCAAAGCTGGCAGCGCTGTACGTACTTCGCTACATCTCGGTACACTCTCGGTCAGATATACTTTTCAATTACTCTTCTGTAAGTTTTTTCGCAACCAAAGTGTCCTGCCGTCGGCTGGTTGGGACATTCTTCCAATACTTGCCATCGTTTCTTGGTTGGTATGACGAGCTTCCATGCATCGTCGTCGTCTCCCATTACTCCCGGTATCTCTGAGTCTGGACTGTACTTGTACATCCGCCCTCCCCCCCCCTCCCACAATTTTTCACTCCGGACGGTCCATATGAACGGCTGGTTTTTATTTGCCAGCCGAGTCAAGGGCTCGGTCAACGTTGCGTAATTTTCAAGAAATTGTCTGTACCACGACGCCATGTCGTCAAAACGTCTAAGCTGCTTTAAATTCTTCGTCTCTGGAAAATTTATAATCGGGGCGATTTTTTCCGGACCTGGTCTGAAGCCATCCTTGTTTACTAACACACCGAGATATTTCACCTCTTCCTTGCAGAATACGCTCTTTTCTCTATTGACTGTTAAACCAGCTTCTTTAATGCGTTTTGACACCTGCTCAAGGACTTTGACGTGGTCCTCGAACGTTTCCATCGTCACTATGATGTCGTCAAAATACGACAATACGTGTAGTTGCAATTCTGGCATGATTATCTTATCCATGAACCGCTGGAACATGGTTCCGGCCTCAGATAAACCAAAAGGTAGTCGCTTGAATTAAAACAGCCCCATTCCGGGCACTGTGAATGCCGTATCCTGCTTGCTCTCTTCGCTGAGCAGAATTTAGTGGTACGCGCTACTTAGATCTATGGTCGAAATGTAGCGCGCCTGCTGTAATTTCCTTAATATTGCATTCATTTGTGGCAGTGGATACGCGTCACTACGTGTGATCGCGTTCACTTTCCTGAAGTCCACGTAGAAGCGATATTTGCCATTTGCTTTTGGCACCATCACCACTGGGCATAAAAAAGCGCTGTTCCAGGGCTCGATTTTCCCTGCTGCGAGCATGGCTCGCACCTGCTTGTACATTTTTTCCTCGATTTTCCTTAATACCGGGAAATATTTCTGTTTGATCGGCCTGGTTGTCTGCACTTCGATGTGGTGCTCCATCCACGTCATGCAGCCGATCTTCTCTAAATATGGGCCGATGATTTTGTCGAGAAGTGCCCGGAGCACTTCTCGCTGCCCGTCCTCCACTTCCACTAAACCCACTGAAGCCAATTTTAGCGCGCCTCCCTCCATGGCGGCTAACTCTACGTCGATATGCTCTTTGTTTTCTTTAAAATATAATTTTGACGTCATTGGATCTAAAACGTCCTTTAAAGTCTGTATAAAATTTACACCCATTATGCAGTTCGTCGGAAGATTCGGTACCATGGAGACACGTACTTCTTTCTTGAGACTGCCGAAATCGAAGGGTAGCCAGGCGTAATCTACGATTCTTGTGTAGCTGTCGTCGGCAAGCTTAGCGCCGCGGTCTTGATTCGACATTACTTGCCGTCCCAGCGCGTTCGCCAGTTGCAGTCCTATAGGCCCCATGCATACTCGTGATGTGCCATTATCATATAGAACTCTGAATCGAAAACTGCCGATCTTTGCCTGCAATCACCAGCGTTTTTCCTGGGGATTGTCCTCGTCGCACGGGAGATTTTCGTTATCTCCCGCGTGACCTTTCAGAATTAATTCTATTAACTCGTCCGAGTTTAGTTCAGTTCTGCTAAGATCCATTCGCTCGTCGCTATACTGGCCCACCTCATCTTTTCCGTCGGTTTTTTTCTGCCGACAACGATGCGCCTGTTGCTCTTCTCCCACCAGTTCGGGATCCAACGCTCTGCTCGTGTCGATTTGTACCTTCTCAGGCGAGCTGCTGCTCGACAGACGCTGATCGGCAGCGACTGCCTATCCGGGGCGTGCACTCCCCTTTGTCGCTCTTGAAATTTAGCACGCAGAGAGTGACTTACTCCGAGCAGCGAGTTTGACCTTTAGCCGCTGGCTAGACACGACCGCACGCGCGATACGGTATTGTTGCGCGTCTCTCTACTTCCTCTCTGCCGGCGGTTCGAGACTGACTCACGTGTATGACCTCTCGACGTTGTCGCTCTATTACGTTGACTCTCTATAGCCGCGCAACGAAAACAAATTTTCTATTTTCGTCCGAAAGTCGGACTAGCCTGCCACTGGGCTTAATGCTATTAACACTTCGTCGAGAGAGTCTAACCTGCGAGTCTACCACACTCGCACTCGCTGTACACTCCCGTCAAGCCAATGCTTGCCCCGGCTGCACGCGATGTAAATAAACGCTGTTTACGTTCGCGCCGCTTGTTTGCCGTTGTCCTCTTGCTGCGGTTTGTTGCGTGTGTTGTTGCCGCGCTCGCTACGAACTTGAATTTTCACGACGCAATTCTCTTCCTCCGTAAAACGAGCAAAGATTTTCTTCTCGCTGAATCAACTTTATTATATTACGCACCGGCCTACTTCTATTCTTTCGCTTGTTGCCTGAAATGTTGAGGCGCCAGCTTGTAACGGGGCAACTGGACTTGTGCAAGGCGGCCGCGAAGACGCTGCCGTGTCATCAAGCGGTTTATAACTACAATATCTGATACGCCACGGCTCTCCCTCGATGATGCTGGAATTAAGCTCGCCGCTCTTTCTCCGCATCTAGGGTTCTTCTCTCTCTTACATCTCTCCGCCCCTACTACTTCTTCCTGTCTCACAGAATCTTTGCCAGAATCTTCTCATGGGAAGCCTGCACAACACCTATTGTGCTAAAGCAAATATCTGTCTTTGTCCACACAAGTCACGTTTTAAGTTCGGAAATTCCCGAAAAGTTATGCGCCAGTAATTCTGCATAAGTACCTTTTCATATATAACTGTGTCTGCACAAGACCTGTTGTATGAAATTATAGATATACATATGCTCAGTAATGGCTTAGAATATCTACTTCTACTATTATATTAAAGTGCGTAATGTCCCCGTGTACCGTAAAGCCTTTTACATCATTTCCCAATAACTTAATATCTAGGATATCATTTTGGGCCTTAAAATTTTTTGGCATCAAAATGTTTAGGCCTTAAATATTTCTGGTCCTCAACAGTTTTGGATCTTTAAATTTATAACCTTAAAATTTTTGGGCCTTAATAATTTCGGGTTATTTAAATATTCCTGTACCGTGAATCCATTCATATCTTTTCTCAATAACTGACATATTTATATCTATTAGTATAATTCTTATCTCGTTTGAATTTTTTGAAGTCCTATAAACTATATAACAGCATAGACTCAAGCGTAATTTCAGACCCGTCTCAACGATCGCTGAAGCAAATAGCTCCCCTCCACAGAAACCCATAAAGTCGGCAGTCACAACAAGTTTGTAGCACAAAAAGTTCAAATGAAAAACTATATACAAGACCAAAGCTAATATGGCAATACAAAGCAAAATAAAAATTGAAGATCTTCAAATTTCAAAGGCCAGAACAGACTGAGCAATTAAAACAATTTCCCTGGCTATCTATACATATTATTATTTATTATTTATTTACCATAATGAAAATGCAGTTACATCAAATATATTATAATATATCCGACCAACTGACATCCTACAGAGATGCACTCAGCATCTGTTCGTAGGTCTGGTCTAATAACAAAAATTACTTATAAAACTAACTTATAATCTAATGTAATTGTCCCAATTAGTACAACAGTTATGTATATGTGTATATATATATATATATATATATATATAATGTATATAATGTATATGTTTTATCTTACTCATCAAATAACATTGGATTGAATCCATCAGACCCGCTAGGCTTATAAATTGGCTAGATTCGTGTAAACATGCCTGTAATAGGTTTTGCACGCAAACCACCTCTGCAAAGAATGCAAAGAATAGTACATTGTGCAAAAGGGGGGTGAAAATAAGCTATGTCTGTCATAGCTTTTATTCCCGTGTTGCACACCGTATTTATTCCAACAAGGGCATGAAAGGGACTTTATTTATGTGTGAAAGTTGGATAGGAGATCGTGCATTTCAAGTCATGGACAAATAATTTGAAAAGTTAGAGAAATTTGAAAAAAATTTAAAAATTTGAGAAATTTGAAAAAATTGAAAAATTTGAAAAAATTGAAAAATTTTGAAAATTTGAAAAATTTGAGAAAAATTGAGATATTTAAAAAACGCTACGAACTAAGAGTTCGCTACGAAAAAGTAAACTGATAAAGTGCAGTCACGAATTTTGTATAAAACGTCTCCTTGGTACCTTATAAGTACGTAGGGCTGCCATCAGAACGCTCTCCCGGGGCCGGAGGCGTGGGTGGGCGGTCAAAGTCGTAAATTTATATTATGAAAAAAATGATAAGGTGCAGTCTTGAAATTTCGTAAAGTTATAGTTTTTAACTGTAGGAATCGAGAAAAATTATTATCAGAAGTTTAGGTCGGGGCTTAAAGACTGTCAGAAGTCGACAAAGTTGTAAAAAAATTGTTGAAATTTAAACCACGAGGTGCAGTTCTGACAATTGCATTTTTATATTGTTTTATTGTTTATGGCTTACTGAACCTGTATATAAATTGTCAGAAGTCGAAATAATGGCTAAGTACATGAAAATTGATAATATGGCCGGAAATCGCTGAAGCGGCTATCGCAACGGAAAGCAATCTTTCGTAGCTTGTTTCAAATTTAAATAATAAGGTGCTGTTCTGACAATTGCATTTTTATATTATTTATGGCTTACTGAACCTGTATATAAATTATCAGAAGTCGAAATAATGGCTAAGTACATGAAAATTGATAATATGGTCGGAAGTCGTCATTTTGCTGGGAAACATGCACCATTGAAAAAGCCAAAGCAACATCTAGATTGACTGTGGTGTATCGAATAAGAGACGGATAATTGATGTTAATAAATTATCTAATTTTCTGGGAGACGATTCATGTAAAGCGTTACCTGGCTTCCACGCATTTACAGATTGTGATTACAATCCTGCATTTTTTCGAAAAGGGAAACAACGCCCTTTTAAAATCACGTCACAATCGCAGAAGTACGTGAAGGCTTTTTTAGATCTCGGAGATACATCGTGTAACAAAGATGAAGTTTTTCAAGTTTTAGAAGTATACACGAGCAACTTGTATGGAATAACTTCGAAAAAGCAACTCCAATTAGTGAATAGTATTCGATTCGAGATATTTTTAAGAAATTATAAAATAACTGATGTAAACGAACCATTTCATAAAGATACAGACAAAAATTTCGATGCACTAAGTTTGCCTCCTTGTCAGTCGGATCTACGTCAGCAATTTGAAAGGACGAGATACATCTCAAATGTATGTATACTCAACATATGAATTTAAACGGTTTGAAGGACCTCAACTACCTTTAACAGTCAACGATGTTATCCGAAAAGACGTAAATGAATTATCAGGAGCTGAAGGTTAAATATTCTACTACATGATTCGTACATTAAAAAAAATGTTTAATTTTAATGTTAATAATTTATGTTTAAGATGATGAATCAGAAATAGAGTATGCTAGTGACGATGATGAATATGAGCAGTCAGATTGCAAGTGTTAATTGTTTTTTAAATATATTTTTTACAAATTATAAAACAACATTTATGTAATTATTTATACTTAATAAAAATAAAATTAATAAAAAATATATGCATAACAAATTACTAAAAGTACATAAATAAATTAGCGCTTACTCGGCATCACGATTTTTATGTTTTTTATAAATATCTCCCTTCCTTAGCCTTCTGTCATTGCATACTTAGTTAAATAGCATTGTAAAAATTAAAAACAAGAAATAGCCAGATCTGCACCTTGTTATTTAAATTTGAAACAAAAGCTTCAAAAGATTGCTTTCCGTTGTGATAGCCGCTTCAGCAACTTCCGGCCATATTATCAATTTTCATGTACTTAGCTATTATTTCGACTTCTGACAATTTATATACAGGTTCAGTAAGCCATAAACAATATAAAAATGCAATTGTCAGAACTGCACCTTGTGGTTTAAATTTCAACAATTTTTTTACAACTTTATCGACTTCTGACAGTCTTTAAGCCCCGACCTAGACTTCTGACAATAATCTTCCTCGATTCCTACAGTTAAAAACTATAACTCCACTAAATTTCAAGACTGCACCTTATCATTTTTTCTTAATATAGATGAGACTGGTCTGTCCTGATCGGCGGCCATGCCGGGACTGATTGATGATAGCGTTCAAGTTCACCTCGGGCTCGCCACGTCATGATGGTCCGCCAGGCAGCCCATCAGACCACATGTAGTGGTAGAAGAATACCCCACAGCTACTACTACACCAGTGACAAAGGTGGATTGCCCGAAGAAGTATGTCCAAGATTGCCTGTGAGGGTGACGTTCTGCCTGGGTAAGGGAAGCTGCGGTTGATAGAAGTGGTACGTGAGCTGTTATTAAGGGCTGCGGAGCCTAGATGAAGCGAGGCTGCGGTGATTTGATGTTGTTGGTGGGCCACAGTCACCAGGTCCTGATTGACTGGTTGGACGTGGACCGAAAAAATACGTCAGCAGAAGCCTATGGCTGGCGTTGCTAAAGAAGAAAAAAAAGATGTCTGCCTGGGCTGCAGTGACCTCGTCGAAGGTTGCTATGCAGCGTCCGTGCGTTGTCTGTGAAAGGCCTGCGGGGTGTGATGGTCAACCTCAGCGATGACCAAAAGATGATTGTTGTCAATGTTGAAGCCAACGACCCAAAGCGCAGGGCTATCGGTGTAGCAAGGCTTCTGTTGCTGAGCATCCTCGGGTGCCAAGATGCGCCAGGACATTGGCGATCGGCTGCTTGCGATGTCTGCAGGATACTGAGCGTGATAAAGTTGGACCAGCGGTGGGCTGGACTGCGCCGCGTCTGTCGCTACGAGTGAGGCGTTTAGCATCGCAACGTGCAGCGCGAGACGCGTGTTACGTCATTAGTTTAATAAGAAAATAATGAAAATTGAAATAAAATAAAATGACAACGCAGCTGCGTTACACAAAAAAAAAAATATTTTCCGTAGGGCTTAAGAGCAGGCGAGCGTCCGGACAGCGTAGTCCGAAGGAATAGCAATTAAGAGCGTGCGCAGGTATAGCGATTAGGATCAGTATATGGCGGGCAGCAGCCCTATTGTAAAATTTGTGCGCAGCTGGAAAAAACCCAAGCGTCTGGGGAATTTACGAGCGACAATCTGGCGCCTTGAACTTAGTGCTGCGTACCAGAATACGAGGCTGTGCAAAGCAAACTTAAAATTTTAAAAGTAAAATATTTATAATAAAATAGATAGAAAATTGAATTAATGTAAAGTATGGATAGTTGAAAAGTAATAAGCAACAACTGTGCATATTTTATTTATTTTAAAGATGTAGAACTCGTATTCGTGGCGTGGAAATAAATGTATGCTTGTACAGATTTTACAATTTGTTTTAGTTTAAATAGATAGTTTATAAAAAAATAGTTAGAAATAGCAGCTAGGTTATAATAGTGTAACAGTTTAACTTTTCCCAAGAGACTGAATAGTCAGTCTGTTTCAGGATCAGGATAGGGAAAAGGAGCAAAAAAGAGTCTGTTCTTATATTCTCGACAATAACCGACTCGACATATATAACTCGACAAAATATATTTCTTAATTAAACAATAGCATTTGGAATCAGTTGTTAAATCCCGGCTGAAACAGAAATCAATTATGCGTCTTGTTAAAAATACTTCGCCTTTACAAGTAGAATTGTTTAAACTAACGCGGTTAACAATTTACAAGAACATATACGCGATTTCGTTACAAGAATGTTCGGTGGCGGTATAACGGGACGGTGGTGGATTTTGAGGTTAGGAATTCATTTGGTACGGTGGAGTCGTGTGCGCACGACTACGCCGATCCGAATGTGTCGTGTAACAACGATCTCGACCGCTCTGTATGCGCACAGTAACGGCCGGGATAGTGTCACGGTGTTTTGAGGTTATCCCTCGGATTTGTGGAGTCGTGAGAGCACGGCTTCTTCTTCTCTTTATCCTGTGTGTACACAGAGATAAAGCGAGTCGTGAATCGCCGGCGGAACTATTGTTACTCCCTTAACTCTGTGGGCTCACAGTGGCAGAGGGAGGCAGCAATGTGTCGGAATGTAGGTTTTTACGGTGGCACCGGGTGTCGCCCACGTGTGCTCACGTAGACGAGGCTCGGTGTCGTTCGGATGTTCCGGGTTGCCTCGTATGCTCACGATGACAATTCGGTATTTCGGGTTTCGGTTTGTCTACCAAATCGTCATGTGGGCTCACGAGACGATTTCGTCGGCGTAGGTCTTGTAATGCCCTACACACGATCGATCATGTAATTAAAATAAAAACAAATCAAAAAGCATTCGTCTCCCTACTCTTGTCTATCACTACGAAGCCAGCAGTGGATTCGAAGATTGCGTAACAGCCCAACAACCAGCAGCAGGCTCAGCGACACATGTGTGTGTGCGCTCCCCTTCTCCTTACCTACAAGCAGCAGCAGCAGCAGTAAGCGAGCGATGGTGTAGCGACGGCGAGTCGCGCGCACTTCGGTATATGATGCATGAATATATAGATAATTTCGGCGGCTCAATCAGCGCTCGCTTGGTTCCCTATAAAAGGCCATGCGCGGCCTAGGGCTAGCTACTAGTTGTCGCATCTTCAGCGCTCTAGTCACTACACACTCTACAGCAACTTAAGCGTAGAATCATGAACATACACACACAAACTAGTAGTAGCAATTTATGCTTACTAGTAAACACTCTATTGCAATTAAGGCATAGATTGCACACTTGCGATATTTATAAAATTTAATATACTTATAAAATATATATTTGTAGCATTGTCAGCGCTTTAGCTTAAAACTCTAATGCATATTCAGCGTAGAGTATAAATTTGATAAGATATAGCAATTTATGTATATCCGTTTAAAAACTTATAAAATTTACAATAATTATTATATTCTTAAAACACATCGTAAATTTGACAAAACTGTAAATAATGTATATCAATAAGAATAATTGCAGATTTAAGCATTATTCTTTTGTTAATTATTTTTCATAATAGACATATTATTTCTATGCAGAACAAAAGTTTATGATTATTGAAATATATCTCCACTACCTGGTATCCAGAACCTGAACTATCATAATTGAGAATTATTATAAAAATTAAAAATCTTTCTATTTAATCTGTTGTCAGAATCACGACGCAGATTAGTAAATGTTCGCGACTTTTCAGATAGTAAAATCAATAGATTTTGTATTCTTACATAAATTTAATTACTACAGGACCGAGATAAGTCGTGACCGTTTCAGTCTATCTCTCGCTGTTCCTTGTAGTAACGTGTGCGCACGATACTATCCGGAGTGGAGCTCGAGTAGAACTGCCCGTTGCGCCGCGTGATTCGCCTTATAAAGGCGCGCGGCGCAGATGTGTATAGGTGAGTTCACGGCGCACCGCGTGCGCCGCTTGCGCAGCCTGGCGCGTCGCCGCTGAGTCGCTCGCTGGCTGCCGCGCTCCGCGCTCGTGCGGACTCGCCTTGTGGATGTTCCACGCGCGCGCTCAATCCGCGTTTATTGCGGCCGCCTTCACACGTATTTACATAGACGAGACTCGTGTCTCGTCACAATAGTGATAATATTAAGTTTAAATAATAATGAAATATTCTAATAAATGGCGCGATGCTGATACGGCTGATAATGTTCGTTTCCAGCGTGAAGCGTGTGGCGTACGTTGGCTCGCGCGCGTCTCAAGATGATGAAGGGCGTACGAGAAAAAGTAAAAGAGGCGTTGAGTGTGTCCGCCAGCTCTTACGATGGTGATAAACCACCGAGCATCAGGTTTCAGAAAGGAGGCACGCGAATTCGTAGCCGTTTCTTCATTTAATGTTACGATTTTGCTTGAATTCATATCATGGGTTATTTTGGCGCTTTCGTCTTGTCCCACTATTGCATCTTTGAGTTTGTTTAAATTTAATTTTGAAACTGCTCTAGACTCAGTGTTTCGTCGAAAGTGAGAGGTTGAACGCGTGGAGCTTGGTGGGTTTCGGGGTCCGTCGTGTCGGGTAGGTCGGCTCTAGAGAGAGTCGGTCGGCGCAACGAAGCGAGCGGAGCGGGGAGAAGGAAGCTAGTCGCTGCGGGCAGGCGAACTGCCATACTCGCGTCGACTCCCGAACGGATCGGACGTGCTACGCTAGACACCGGACCTTTTCGAGCAAATTGCTGCGCTCTTTTGTTCACGACCGGCAAAGCTTCTCTGTAACTGACTCTTAATTAAGTGTATTACCGATATCGCGAGACGGATTTCGAGAGTAAACACGGTCATAAAGAATGAGACGCTATACGCCCGAAGGCAACTAGTTTTCGTCTCAAAATTCTCCAAGAATTCAGTCGCATCGGACGTCAGTCATATTTTACGCGGAGTACGTTCCCGCTTCGCCTCGCAATCATTTTGTTGTGCCGTTGCACATATTAATCGCTCTTTCCCATCATCGTGTCGTTGCATGTGGTGGACGTCTGCACGTTCCTTGCGGGCCGGTCGTGCAGCGTGCTCCCGCCAGCATTCGCTCATACAACTCCAACGTCCATTAGCGTCAAAGTCGCTATTACTAATGTAAACGTAATCATTTTCTAAGTTTAAATGAATAAACGTATCTTTTTCATACATTCTTCGTCATTTAATCGTTACTTAATTCAAAACCATTCACGATATTTGTACTGAAATATTTCTATAAAGCTTTATTGTTTCGCGGGTCTAGATAGGCAATTTTCTATGAATAAAGGATTAACATATTACGAACTGTACAGGTTTCGATATTCGAGGGGAAAATTACGCGAAGGCATGGCAAAAGTTAGTTGACGCGTACGAGAGAAGACGCGTTCTCGTATCGAAGCACGTAAATGCCATACTAGATCTAGCTCCGATGCAGGAGTCGTCTTCGAAGGAAGTATCCATATTAGTTGACGACATTAAACAGCATGACTAGGAGTTGAGATTTTCAATCTAAATGCGCGGGTAAACCATTCTCAATTGATGATAAGTGCTGTCGTGAGCGCCCGAGGAGCTTCCTTGTTACTTCTAATTTCATAAAATACTCTTGGCCTCTACCTATTTCTACGCCAAGAGTATTTTTTGTGCGGATGAGTACTGGTGTATCTTTCTCTGGCATCACACAGCGCAAAAATGTTGGTACAGAAATCGAATTCTGCTTAATGACACCATAAGATCCTTAGTTTGAACAAAAACAAACCCGAGGGTGGGGCCGAAAAATAACGCCATGGCAGAACAAATCCTCGTTGCGACACATGCCTCACAGTCAAGGAGAGCAAAGCGTATGCAGACAAAGAGTAACGTTTAAAAACGAGAATGTTTAAAATGAAAGCAGGCCAACATGCAATTATTGTAAATAAGAGGGTCATTTTGAAATCAAGGCAAAAACCGAACTCGAGAACAAAATTAAAGTACAATCTAAATCACGAACAAAGTCAGGACATGGTCGAAAATTTAAATAAGGATAAAGGCAGAATCACGAGTATAAAACTGAGTGTTTAGTTGTTCTTGAGTTTTTGTTCAAACTAAGGATCTTATGGTGTCATTAAGCAGAATTCGATTTCTGTACCAACATTTTTGCGCTGTGTAATGCCAGAAAGATACACCAGTACTCATCCGCACAAAAAATACTCTTGGCGTAGAAATAGTTAAAAGCCAAGAGTATTTTATAAAATTAGAAGAAACAAGGATGGTCAAGTGGAGAAGAGGCCAAGACTTAACATTTGCAAGGAATATCAGCACATCAACGATTCCAGATGCTTGTTTTACGAGAAATAGAATTATCGATGTCAGTATTTTATAGCAGGAACTTCAAAAAGTTTTGTGTTGTGGTGTCTGTCAAGGAATTATACATTTTAGTGAGTTTAGCATACCAGAACTTGCTTGTAAAATTTATGTGTTGTGTGAGAACAGTGTAGTAAGACAAGACAAAAAAGTAGGTCCAAAAAGTAATGCATGTAAAGTGAACCGGAGAAGTCTTATCGCTATGCGTGCACTTGGCCATGGGCATGCTGGAATGTCTACTTTTTGTAGCATCGTGTATCTTGATAAGCTAATAGCACAAAGTGCCTTTGATGATGTAAATAATCAACTGAGTAAAGTTTGTAAGAAAGTAGTACAGGACTCTGCAAATTCAACTCAGCAATATGATTGCTGCAGATGAAGAAGAAAAATAAGCTACAGCAAGTTCTTAATTAGAAGTTTCTGGCGATGGCTCCTGAAGAAAGAAAGCTTTTTACAAGGCATATTTACAAGGCCTCGCCAGCATGATCGGGACTAAGTGAGGTGCCGTAGCCATGAATATATTGAAAGAAAGTTACATAAAAAATATGGTGGAATTTATAAGAAATATATTTAAAAAACAGTAAAATGATTATAAAGATGTTTCTATATATATAAAATTAAATCCCTCTATTCATACTATAACAAATGTACTTTTAAACAACATCCTTGAATTTGAGCTCATTTGGTCCATCCGATCACTTGGAATGTTACGGTCAGTGAACTATGGGTTCGAAGTGACTCGCTACTATAAGTAGGGATCATGAAGGTGTAGAGAAGTGCTACACCAGTAAATATGTAGGTAAATATGTCTGCTGACAGTAACAAAAATGTGGTTAATTCTCATAATTATTAAAAAAAATATTTTATATGAAAAATTTGTATGGTTTATTTAAAGGCGTCGTGCCTGCTTAAAAAACTTGTGTGTCAAATCATCAGATCAAAAAGATAAAATACAGCTCTATCAAAAAGGTAAGAGAATTATATTTAATAATATAAATATATACATATATTGTTACGTGTGAGGGTCGATAATTTTGTTCTCCGTGAGGTGTTAAGCTCACGGTTGTTGCAAAAATACCGGGGTAATGAATAAACACAAGAGATTGTCGGTGAATGTGTCTGTTCATTAATCGTAATTCACAATGGACTGATTGTATGAAAGAGAGAACGCGTGTTAAAGTGACCTCGGAGAATGTGCGTTTTTAGTATACAACCCTATCAGTCGTCTCCGAGTCACAATTACCTGTCTAGTGCTGGATCGTGAGTGGCGTTATTGAAAGGGAGTGCCCGCATGCATCCCCTTTTATAGACTCCACGGGTGGTGTGATTCCTACTCGCGCGGTCGTCCGAAATCGTGGAAGGGAGGTTATGCTGAGTCGAAAGAAACGGGATTCGGGGTGAGTCCGAGCTGTTGCTATGCGCGTCTGGGCGCCCTCACCCGCAAACTAAAATTATGCAAACAAAATTCCCAAAAAAAAATTTTAGATTTTTCTCATATGAATTTCCCCTCATATTTTGCTTTTAAGTTCTTACAGTGTTTATTAGTCTAGTCCCGAATGAAGATAAAGGTAAGTGCATCTAATCTACTCAATATGCTAGGTTAGGCTAAGATTTACATGTGATTTCTCTAACATACTTGTTGAAAAACTCTAAGATAGTACGCGTTATTCTCCGGTCACATACATTTTGCTAAGGTTGGTCGAGCGGTTAATAATATTTTGCTTCGGTTGTTCGAGCTGTTTTATAAATGTGTTGTTTTTCTAGCGTGTAATTGTTACATTATTGCGTGTTGTGTAGTACGCCATTGGCTATGTTTGCGTAATCTTATCATACATTATTGCTACCTAGCGAATCTCTTTTTCATTTAAGTTTCTTAAAATGTACTTTTACTTAATCTTATATTGCGTCTTGATTAGTTGTCTTGATCGTCCTTAGCACCAATCATTTATAGATTCAACTTTAAATCTCTTGGCATCAGGGCTGGCTAAGAAAGCATCCCATTGACTACGACAAGCTATTGTAGGTTTGGGAGACTGAGGCCTGCTGATTGCATCGGCAGGTAGTATAGAAAGACTTGGTTTGCCATCTCCGGTCATCTGGCCTCATACATCTGTGGGCGCTCTGTGCCGAGCTGCGCATAGGTGTTGTGTCCTGAAATCGATCTATCGCGGTTTAGTAGCGGGGCACCTTTTTTGTGAGAACTTTCCATATAATTACTACTATTATGACGAACGTGAATATGCCCGTCCCGGAGTAAGTCACCGTTGACTGAAGGGACAATCTACCGTAAATGTCTTTAAATTTGCTTAGCCTTTTTGCCTTATCAATAAAATCGCGAAAATCCCTTCCAGTTTTTAACGAACACGAAAACATATCTTTTCTATGGTTTAAGGATTTTACCGTCCCTTTGTTCTCTAGCGTGTCTTTAACAAAGGCTAACGACGTGTTGCTCGTGCTCTTTATCAACGTGGATATGTCTAATTCCGTTTCGTTTAATAGTACTGCCGAATAATTAACGCGTACTTCGCGCGTCGCTACATGTCATACGGTGTTCGTGTGTTTGGTGCAGCCATGCGGCAGGCGCAGCGTGTATACACCGTCAATGTCTATCGTGTTGACTGTCAGTCGTTTGCAGCTAGAAAATAGTCTCTCTTTTTTATTTGTAGAGAATACCCAAGTGTTCAGAGTGCTTGTACGTATCCAGAATGTGTCCCTTGATTTCATGACTTTTACTTTACATTCCGATAAGTTTATGGGAGTTTTGCCGGTACTGATCTGAATTTCGCAGCTAGTGCCGTCATTGATTTCATGAACTGGCTCCGTGTTTCTATATATTTATAATTCACTAAGTTTTTTGCATTAATTCAGTGCATCTAGGGAGATAGGAATATATGCGTTTGATCCTTGGTCTAGAAGGATTCTGTTTCTAGCCAAATGTAAGCGAATGTATCTGATGCATTCAGTGATTTTTGTTTTATCGACAAGGCAGATGCCTTGTATAGGTCGTACTCCCCGTAGTCCAGCAGTGGCATCCCTATATAGCATAGTTAATGCATGTCTTGGAACAGTATTAAGACGTCGGATATTTTAATTAGTTCTCTAATGGGCATGTTTGCTTCTGTGGATAGAAACCGTGAGTCAGCTACTGATTTTTTAGCGAGGGCTTCTAATTTTTCTATTTGTTCTTGTGTGACGTGTGGCATTGCAAATATAACAAAAGAGTGTCGGTGTGCAGTGCGGCCGCGCACCTAAACGTCTTCTGCGTGAGGCGTCTAGCCAACGCACGCGAGAGAAAGAGAGAAAGAGAGAGAAAGAAGTGCGAGGAGACACGCGTGTCTCTGAAAGAGACATAGAGACAGCGCAAGCGAAAACCTTCGCTGCACAGTTGCAGCAGGTCGGGCTTGTCACAAGCTAGAGGCATAGCACGCGCTCATCAGGAAGAGAGAGAGAGAGAGAGAAGGAGATCACACTGGCCGCGCGGCGACCGGCGAGAGCCTGTACATTAGCGAGTGAGCACGCTTACACACTTGTGTAACGTGCTCCTTCCACGTGAGTTTAGAGTCAAGCACCAATTCCAGATTACGCACAGAGGATTCAAAGCTGACCTGGACACCCCCGATATTAATGAAAGTGATAGCTATTAAGGGAAGTAAATTTATGTAGTAAGGGAAGCCCAGGACAATTGCTTTGGTTTTATTAACATTGAGTTTAAGCCTGTTTTGCGCAGCCGAGCCCATTATCCTCTCAGCATTAGCACTCATCTTGTTTGATAAAGAATCGAGCTCCTCGAGGTGGCATTAACTGTAAATTTGTAAGTCATCCGCATAGATAAGATGGGAAACATCGGAATCAAGGCAGAAACCGATGTCGTTGATGTATAATGCGAACAGCAAGGGACCTAAGACGGAGCCCTGTGGGACGCCGATGTTAAGACGCCGCGGAGGGACGCTTGCTATTCTCACCAACGACGGCCTGCTCTCTCCTAGTGATATAGGCGGCAAACCAGCGGATGACCTGCTTAGAGAAGCCGAAGGTGGATAGCTTTCTTAGGAGCCGGACGTGACATACAGTGCCATACGCCTTGCTAAAGTCAAAGAGAAGGAGAAGTGTCACTTTCTTTCTGTTTATCCCGACCCTGACATCATCAGTTAGCTTAATTAGGCCAGACTGAGTGCTGTGGCCAGTGCGGAAGCCTGTTTGAAAGTTGTCTAGTAAGAGCCTTGATTCAAGGTATTGTGAGACTTGCCTGTGTACCAGCCACTCCAGGGCCTTGGAGAGAAAGCAGAGAAGTGAAATCAGACGGTAGTCAGTCAGGGCTGTTGGTGAACTGACTTTGTTGAGTGCACACACAAGCGACAATTTCCAGGCAGATGGGAAACAGGGTTCGCTCAAGAGACAGGTTGAAAATATAACTTAGTAGGGGAGCGAGAACTGGCAATGCTTTTGAAGACAATCTGAGGGATTCCGTTGCTTCCCCTGGCCTGAGTATCAAAGTGCGATACTGCAGCCAACACGTCCGATTCCGTTATTGTGCTGAACTCCAAATGTTCCGGGAGGTCAAGACTTTCCAGGGTGAGAAGATAATCCTCAACAGCAGGAGCTAACGGATCATTGGAGATCAAGCTGAAATGCTTGTTGAGTTCATCTGTGCTAAAGCGAGATGGTGAAGGGGCCTTGGTGGCAGAAATTCCAAGTTTCTCCAACTCTCTCCAGATCTCGGCAATATCAGTCAAGGTTGACAGGCGTGAACAGTAATAATTCAGCCTGGCTTCCTCGACTTGTTTGTGAGCATTGTCTCTAGCTAGTCTATACTGAAACGGCTGTAAAGTCTATCTCTCTCAGATACAAGGTCATGAAGAGCCGTGGTGAACCACGGGTGACGCTGTCTTCTTGGTGTCACAGTCCGTAATGAGGCGAGATGATTGATGGCGTTAGTAAGGTAAGCGTTATGTGTAGATATGCATTCGTCGAGGGATGCAGCAGTGAGGGATGACCATTCACATGCGCTAAGAAAGTCCCTTAGCTTCTCGGCTTTGATTTCTTTAAAGTTTCTGCAAGAGTATGTGTTAGGTATGAATCGTGGAATCTGTACGTCGAGAGTGGCGTGATAAGGTAATGTCCGTTGATGAAAGGTGAATTTGTCTTCTAGTATGACAGCAGGCGATACTGCTCGTCGATTAGACACAAGTCAAGCCAGGTATCAGAACCCTGTTTGTGATGCGTGGCACCATAGGGAACAGATGAAAGGGAGTTTTCATCACTGAAGACCTTGATGAACTTGGCATCTTCAGATGAAGAAAGTTGGTCAGAGTTGAAATCTCTCATTATGACCTTCGTGGAATAGTTGTCCATGTGGGTTGTTAGCTGGTCTATGAAGTAGAGGCTTGGAAGAATGGAAGCATGAGGTGGACGATACACGACCCCCACGAAGATAGGAGAGGCTTCCTTTGCCGATACCTCACAGAAGAGATATTCAGGCTTGTCTGGCTTGCCAGATCATTCACCGTCAGATGATGAAATAACGCTAACTGTCAGTGATTTATGTATGTAGAGGGCCACACCTCATCCGTTTCTGTTTCTGTCTTGTCTATACAGTAGGTAGTCGTCCAGTGAAGAGATGGACGTTACCTTGTTGTTCAACCAGGTCTCAGTAACAGCTATTACGTGGAATAGAGAGCGAGTGGATAAGAAAAGTCTGATGACAGACTCGTAGACCTTCGGACAGAAATACCTTAGAACCAGATGAAGACACGGCAGATGAGCTTGATGGTGGGTGTGATGGAATGATGTGTGTGTCTTGTAGCCTCAGTGTTGGACGATGTTGGCAGCGGACGGAAACCGGGCTAAAAAGTCTCCAGCTCGGCGTCGGTGTTGATCATGGTAGCACGCTCACTGTCATCGTTGCAGCGCATGTAAAGTCTCCCTTCTCTGACGAACGTTCGGCAGCCCTGCCTTCTCTTGGCCTTCAGCCTAGCCCTTGTACGCAACTTATGGACGTCTGAGGGGAGCAGCTCGTTGATGTTTATGACCCCTTGATAGTCAGGACTCAGAGCTTTAGCCTCCTCCAGCAAGGTAGCGTCCAATTCGCTAGTGTGTAGCTTGCGTTTCCGGGCTTTGGCGATGACGATCGAGCGTGCAAGCGCACTTGAAGATTGGGTAACGGCTAGTGGTGGCGGTCTGCCGTCACGCCTGGGGGAGCTGTTTGTAGCATCAAGCCTCCCCATGGTCCTGACGGATGCTACGTCTCTTCTGAGGACCGTGGGGTCAAGCGCGTTCACAACTGAGAAAGCGAGGAGGTGCAGCGAGGTATCACGGATATAGTGCAAACCCGTGACAACGACCACACAGTTCGAGGTCTGCTCCTGGCGCCTTTTGACCTCGGCCAATTCACTGCATAGGCTGCAAATCTCCGCAGTATTGGGCACAGTGCTGCCGTTGTCCTGCTGCATTGTCGGGCTCCTCGGATTTAGTCCTCAGTTTGGCACCCTTGGCGTTGTTGTTGTCTGCACTTGAGGGACAGGCTATAATCTGCCTGT
Source organism: Nasonia giraulti (assembly GCA_016647725.1). Classification (NCBI taxonomy): domain Eukaryota; kingdom Metazoa; phylum Arthropoda; class Insecta; order Hymenoptera; family Pteromalidae; genus Nasonia; species Nasonia giraulti. The sequence continues at coordinate 170,563 of QLYP01000111.1, forward strand.
CGTTCACCACGATAGTATTGATGTTGATGGTGGTTTGGCATTTGACATGGTAGTACAGACCACAAAATTCACACTTTTTGAGGTCTTTGTACTGTATGAGTTGTTTACAGTTGCTGTACGGTTGAAAAGGCTTCCACACTCTTCTCGCCGTTTGCACTCATTTTTCGTCGATAACTTACTAGCAGTCGGTAAAGCAGATATTTGTAGGAGGATAATAAGTTATCGACGGAGTGAAAGAGTAGGTGTTGTGACTCTTACGGCTAGATGGAGCGTTAGTGGAAAGAGCGTGAAAGTACCGACCTCGATCAGTGTGAAGACGCCTTGAAAGTTCCCCCACGATGCAGCAGATGTCGCCACGATGTTGATTGCGGAGAGGAAGAGACGTCGTGCAAGTGAGAAAACAAGCCAAGCCAAGCCAAGCAGATTTGTAGGTTATGAGCCGTGTAGAAGGTTTGCAGTAGAAGAGATGACAGAGAAAAATTGCAGCCTTCGGCGATTTATGTATCGTCGTGAAGGTTGCAAAAAGGAGCGTGCAACTATCTACAACAGAAGAGGGCCCGAAGGCAAGAAGCAGCAGAAAAGCAGTACAAAAAAATGATGGATCAGCAGAGCTGTCAACGGTACTCACCAGAGAGAGAGAGAGAGAAAGAGAGAGAGAGAGAGAGAGAGAGAGAGAGAGAGAGAAAGAGAGAGAGAGAGAGAGAGAGAGAGAGAGCCGTCAGTGGCTTTTTAACTTTTTTAGCGTTTCTCGCTGTCTACTCGATTTGCTAACGTATCTTTGCCAGCTGTTGCTCGTACGGGCATGCTGTATTTATTTGCGTGCAGAATGTTTTTAATATGCCTAAACTTCCTAATAACTTGTTCCATCTAGAGAAAAACGTCTGAAGATTTATGCGTTGTATCATTTTCCATGATGTGCTGGAGGTTGCCAATGGGTTCAGTTTCTCAACCAATAGTCCTGGGTTATGGTTGATGTCCTGTATGGTGATTCCTTCATTGGATTCCTTGGATACCGCGTACCTGTAAGAGCGGTGTCTTATAGTTGCGTTCTCACGACATGATAGCGTCCAAGCGCCCCGCTGGCTAATATCTTTTATTTTTTTGTTTGAATCCTTTATTATTTACAAGTTTATGTAATATGTTGGTCATTGATTAGGGGTTAGTTATATTAGTTTCTACCTTTTTTTATTTGAAGGGGGAAGGTTTTATTTTATATCTCATGTCAATTACAATTTATTGTCGTTCTTCATTCTACTGAGAAAGGAATGGCATAAATGGTTCAACTGATAAAGTTGTCCTCTTCACGGGGTCTTCGTCGCATTGTACTTTAGTTTATTGAAAAAAAATGTTGTATATGGATTCTCGCTTAGACGGTGCAAGATATTCCGTCGTGTATTTAGAGCGTTCCGTAGTTTCCTGCGTGTGACCTGTATCTTGTGTCAGAGTAGGAGATTATGTCGAATTTGCGCTTTTTACCTTCGCGTTTTTTTCTCGATTCTAGTCAGTGCTGTGCCTTAATTCCATGCTACAAGTGCTTCCATCGTTTTGGACACGGTCGTGCAGTTTTAGGGTCCCGGTGTTGAGGAGGTACCGTAAATGGAGGTGAGTGATATTTTATATTGTCTCCTTTCCTTTTTATTCTGCGTCTACTTTTCCTGTTTTATTTACATTGTTGTTTCCTTACCCTTTTTCTAGATGCACGAGTCCGATCCCGAGTCGGAAGACGACGGCTATGCGTCGGAGGCGGGCTCTGTGGGTGAGGCGGCCGAGGAAGTGGAGGTCGACGATCTTGACCCGTGTTACCTCTGCCACGGAATAACTGGGCCCAGCATATACATCTATGGCCGGTGTGTTATCTGCCGGCAGCCCTTTATTTTAATCGCCGCCATGGACATCAAGCGCACGGCTGCTGGTGTGCTTTCTTTAGGCGTATCGAGTAACCCTTCTCTTCCTTTCTATTTTCAGATATCCTACCGTGTCATCCTCGCGGAGGATGAGCCTTTTCCGGGTGGATGGGTGATATGCCATCGTGAGGACTGGGACGCGCCTGAGGAGTCCTGCCTAATCTGCGGGCAGTCTCTGGGCGACCCAGCCTCCTGCCTTCGTCTATCGGGCAAGGAAGTGAGTTTTTATATCGCACGCCGCCGTGTGCCACGTATACTGATAGATTATTAATATGCATATAATGCAAATTTTTGTTATAGGAGTGGATCTCTGTATCTTGCCTGGGATGAGGTGGATTTTATTGTACCATACTCCTCGAAGGGACTACGCTATTATGTGTACATATGTTTTTTCCTAGCTTTCCCCCTGGGTTCGTTCTTGTGCGTCTTCGGCGCAGCTCTGACATGGTTTATACAGTTCCATTTTATTATTTCCTGTCACTATTATTGTTTTAACAAGTGTATTGTTTCTTCTTTATTTATTATCGCCGGACTTTCAATACCAGCGAGCCCCCGGCTGACTTGGGCGGTTATCTTGCGCCGATGCTGAAGAAAGGTGCTACCTTCGAGCGTCTTTGGTTGCGCCCGGCGCCAGGCGAAACAGCCTTGCATTTGAACTCAAACGTCCCTGTTCGGTACAATGCAGCGTCGAGTCCGGCTCTGACGTCCGCTCTTTAGGTAGGTTATGCGCATTTTTACTGTTTTTATCCTACGTGCTTCTTCTCCTTCTTTCGAGGGTTGATCCTTTTCTTATATCCTCCTTATTTGTTATAAGCGCGGCCGGTTACTCTTGCTTCGCTTTACGCTCTCGTGGACCTGAACGGCTATGTAAATTTGGCGTTGTCGCACTACGGCAGTCAATTTGCTGATCCGAAGGCCAGTCCCTTGTATGGGGTGAATATGGAGGCCGTGGCTGAACTTACGCCCCTGTTAGCTGACGTTCCGTGGAACATCAGCCCCGACCGCAACCTCGGCGTGGATCCGAAGATGGTTGGCATTAACAACTCAACCTTTTATCTGTCTGGGGACAGAGCCTACACCCCCAAATAACCTGAAGACGGATATTTGGACAGCTGCTATCTGATACACTAGGGTCTTCTCGGATCCTAGAAGATTTGACTGTTTGTTCATCGATACGATAACAAACGGCTGATGAAGGCCGTGGTGAAGGAGATTACTGCATGGCGGAAAGTTGGGTGTAAATTGGCAACTGTGGGTAAGGGGTGCTCCCTGCCGCTACACCATAAGGTCTGGGCCCTGTCCACGGATCTCCTAGACCGACATGGAATCCGCGACCAGTGCCTCAAGCAGGAGCTAGGGGATCTGGTCTTCGTGGTCCACGGTGTCTACCACCAGGTGGTAAATTTCGGAGTCACCCTAGCTGAGGCCGTAAACGTGGGTAGTACTGTCTAGAATCTCAGCGCCCACCTCTTTACGGCGTGTATGTTCTGTAAAGAGGCTGGTAGACCAAATGGCGTGCGCTCTATTCGGCCCAACGAAACGTCGAGCGTATCCCTCAAGAAGCGGACAATGCGCCTTTTTGTGTGTCCGAAAGAAGGGTGCCCTTACTCCTGCTCAGTCGCGAGGGTGTTTGATGCTCACGTCCAGACTCACCAGGCTCCTGAAACTCCTGTTGAGGTTTTTGCTTGCGCTCTATGCGGACATCCGCTTTTTGCGTCAGGCTCAAGACTCAATAGGCATATGACCCGACTCCATTCTGAGGCGCCTCCAGTAGCCTTCGGGTTCGGTCCCCTTGTGCGGACTTGAGTTGACTGAACCCAAGCTCAACAAACATCTCTCTTCGAACTGCAAGGGCACCTCTTTGTAGTGTGGTCGCGTGTGTGCGTATGAGTGTGTTTGGTTGAGAATGACTTGTGTGTAATTACCGGCACACAAAATAAAAAAAGTTGTCTGCGCGAGAAATCAGACCTATCTATCTTTATGTTTTTCGGGTCGCTGAATTCGAATATAAGGTCAGTTAGGCCCCATCACGTCAGGGTCAAGGTCAGTTGGAGATCAAATTAAGAAGAAAAGGTTTAAAAAAATTAAAATGCCATATATTTATGTTTTTTTTGGTCGCTGAATCCAAATCCGGAATCAGTTTGGCCCCATCACGTCAGGGTCAAGTTCAGTTCAAGGTCAAACTGAGAAGAAACAGTTTAAACCGATTAAAATGTCACATCAAAACTTTCCAAAAATGGAAAAAGATACCGAAAAATTGTAAAAAATCTTATTTAATCACATAATATCTTCCTTGTGTACAGAGAAAAGTTGCTTTCGTTTATATTTTTTTTTTATTTTGCTTTTTTCCACTAGCTTAGTAACTCTCGATGTCTTTCTTTGCTCCTTTTTTCTCTTGTAACGAACTCTTTTTACTTCAAATGACCTATGCAATGGGTTTCTTTTTTTCTTTTTGTTTTTTGTTATAATGTCTCTTGACTGCCCAGCAAAAATCTGCCATCATGTTGACATTTCATCTTCCTTGGTATCGATTCTCCATTACACTTATATCTTGATGAAATCGTTCTCCCTGTTCTTCACTGACATCTCCTAGATTAAGAGGGAAGTAATCAAGATGGGAATGTAAGAAATGCATTTTATAACTCATCAAGAAACTCAAATTTTTGAAATTCTCCAACATTTGTTCAACTAGTTACTGATAGTTTTCACTCTATTTATTTCCTAAAAAGTTCTCACGAACAGTTTTAAAACTTTGCCATGCAGCTTTTTCTATGTCCTTAATTTTTGTGATAAATGTTTCGTCTTCAAATAGAGTACGAATTTGAGGACCATAAAAAATACCTTCTTTTAATTTAGCTTCACTTATTGCGGGAAACTTTCTCCCAAATACTGGAAACAATCGCCATCTTTATCCAGAGCTTTGACGAACTGCTTCATGAGCCCAAGTTTGATATGAAGTGGTGGTAGCAGATAGTTTGATGGGTCAATCAATGGCGTACGTACAATGTTCCTCGATCCTGGTTCAAAATGTGTTCTAGTTGGCCATACTTTCTTAACGTTGTGATTTACCCTGTCTATACTATCCCATAAATACAAGAAGCAGGGATTTTTAGTAAAACCTGATTGTTGTCCTAAGATCATGGTTGCAAATTTAAGATCAACACAAATTTTCCATTGATGTTCCAAGTACTTTATTTTTTTCAATACAATTTCTAAATTTTCATAAGTCTCTTTCAGCTTAGTCGAGTGAGCTATGGGAATGGATGCAAACCTGTTTCCGTTATGAAGCAGAAC
>QLYP01000111.1:180760-214244 GCA_016647725.1 Nasonia giraulti
GTTCTGCTTCATAACGGAAACAGGTTTGCATCCATTCCCATAGCTCAGTCGACTAAGCTGAAAGAGACTTTTGAAAATTTAGAAATTGTATTGAAAAAAATAAAGTACTTGGAACATCAATGGAAAATTTGTGGTGATCTTAAAATTGCAACCATGATCTTAGGATAACAATCAGGTTTTACTAAAAATCCCTGCTTCTTGTGTTTATGGGATAGTAGAGACAAGGTAAATCACTACGTTAAGAAAGTATGGCCAACTAGAACACATTTTGAACCAGGATCGAGAAACATTATACGTACGCTATTTATTGACCCATCAAACTATCTGCTACCACCACTTCATATAAAACTTGGCCTCATGAAGCAGTTCGTCAAAGCTCTGGATAAAGATGGCGATTGTTTCCAGTATTTGGAAGAAAAGTTTCCCGCAATAAGTGAAGCTCAATTAAAAGAAGGTATTTTTGATGGTCCTCAAATTCGTACTCTATTTGAAGACGAAACATTTATCACAAAAATTAAGGACATAGAAAAAGCTGCATGGCAAAGTTTTAAAACTGTTCGTGAGAACTTTTTAGGAAATAAATAGAGTGAAAACTATCAGTAACTAGTTGAACAAATGTTGGAGAATTTCAAAAATTTGGGTTGCTTGATGAGTTATAAAATGCATTTCTTACATTCCCATCTTGATTACTTCCCTCTTAATCTAGGAGATGTCAGTGAAGAACAGGGAGAACGATTTCATCAAGATATAAGTCTAATGGAGAATCGATACCAAGGAAGATGGAATGTCAACATGATGGCAGATTTTTGCTGGACACTGAAGAGAGACATTAAAACAAATAACAAAAAGAAAAAAAGAAACCCATTGCATAGGTCATTTGAAGTAAAAAGTGTTCGTTACAAGAGAAAAAAGGAGTAAAAAAAGACATCGAGAGTTACTAAGCTAGTGGAAAAAAGCAAAATAAGAAAAAAATATAAACGAAAGCAACTTTTCTCTGTGCACAAGAAAGATATTATGTGATTAAATAAGATTTTTTACAATTTTTCGGTATCTTTTTCCATTTTTGGAAAGTTTTGATATGACATTTTAATCGGTTTAAACTGTTTCTTCTCAGTTTGACCTTGAACTGACCTTGAACCTGACGAGATGGGGCCAAACTGATTCCGGATTTGGATTCAGCGTCCAAATAAACATAAATATATGGCATTTCAATTTTTTTAACCGTTATTTTTTAACCGATTTCTCGCGCAGACAACTTTTTTTATTTTGTGTGCCGGTGTTATTATTGTTAGCTTAAGTTGTGTGTGTGCGTGTCTAGATATTAAGTTGTGTGTGATCTGCTACGATTTTATAATGTTATAAGTGTTTTTTATCTAATCTACCAAAAGTATGTCGCATTATAAGTATTAAATTTGTATATAATCTATAGATAGTTGCAAAATTATAGTATTAAGTTCCCTTTTTTTATAATTCTTTTATATGCCTTTGTGAAAATAAATATCTCTACTTGAGGCGTTCAGTAGAGCCTCACAATGTGCTTGCGTAATCATTAATTTCTTGCCTATCTCTCCTTGTCGTGCCCAATATTCTTAGTTTCTAGTGCCTTGTTACTTCTATGTTTGTCCCATTTACCGGAGGCCTAGTGCATACTGTACGTGGAAATTTATAGCTCCCGTACCCTGGGCAAAAATACTTTCGTAATTTTCAGTTATCCTGGTCGTTGATTATTTTGTATGTGCTTTTTCTCTCTCTGGGCGTTTGGCCGTCAGACGTTCGATTGCAGTTTCTCCTCCAGTGAGCGTTTGCTGATCTGGCGGCGTCTCGTTGTTAAATTTTCCTGCTGTTGACTGCGGTAGGGCGATGGGGTTTCCAGTTACATCTCCCCGTTCGCCTCACTGGGAGTTTGAATCGTTGCATTTGCTGCTCATTTTAAATTGTTTTATTCCATACTATCGTTCGCAACTATCGTGCTTCTAATTCACTCATTACATAATTTAGTATTATTTTCTAGACACTTTCATTAAATCTCATGATATTATCCTTATGTTTTACATAGCGAACGAACCTTTTCCTAATTGTTAATATTACGGATACCGTTAACGAATCGTAATTGTCTCACGGTTAAATACTTGTATCGTAATATCGTTCGTAATATTTTGTATGCGTTCGCGTTTTTCGTTCCCGATATTCGTCGCGCGCTTCACCGTCTGCCGTCGCACCTTGCCTTCCGGACTAAGTGCTGACGCTGTCTCTGCACTTTTTTTGTCTATCCCCACTGACAGAGTAGTAGACGTAGTCGGAGGCCTATTTGTGGTTTTGTCGAGGCAACGTCACCAATTTTATACGTATAATCCCTTGTATCACAGAGTGTCTCAAGGCTACCTGTGTGAATAAGAGAGTGAACGTGTCTAAGTGCGTCGTTTATTTTTCGAGTGAACGACAAGAGAGGAACAGTGGCTGCGACGGACGAAAAGGACAACGCATGTCGCCGACTTGTGAGTGAGAGATGCGAGGAGACGATGAGCAACGTTGGCGCAGCAGCAGCAACCTTTCACCTCGACAGGGCGTTCAAGTCGGCCCCGCGCACCGTAAGACCGTAAAACACCGTAAGCAGCCGATGCAGATGGCGGAGCCCTTCGTGGGGTCTACCTACGTGAGCGTCTAATGCAGTAGGACCAGCGTGATGGCAGCTCGCCCGCACGAACGTCAGGAACAAAAACTACAGCGTCTCGCGTTCGTAGTGACAGATGCCGCCCGAGTCAAGGTCCCTGACGACGGGGCATTGGGAGTCACTACGGGTTCCGCAGTCAAGAGTTATCTTGGTTGTCTGCGGGTGAAAGGCTGTCTGTGTGCTACGAGAATTTAAATTTCGCGGCTATCTGTTTCGACATCGTGTCCGCGGGGCTATCTGCGCGCATGCGCGACCGCGCGGCTCCGCAACGGCGCGTGAACCGATAATCTTGCGAGCGAGCGGGCCGTCGGGCCGCGACGCGTTGACCAATCAGCGCGCGCGCAGTACGGCGGCTAGGGAGAGCAGAGTGGCGTCCGCGAACCGCGAGCGCTCGAACCTGCAGTCGCCTGCCGCGACTGCTCCCGAACGGACGTGCCTCAATTTCGACTTTACTTTAACGTTTTTCGTTTTCTCCAGTCGTATCCGTCTCGCGGGTGAACGGCAGTTCCACGTTCGGTTTCGCGAACGAAAAGGTTATCTCGCGTATGCGTTAGTTACCTTCGAATAACTGTCTTTACCTCTTTATCTCTTTCTATTGTGTTCCGTCGAAGTATCGTTTTGTCTCGAGTAATAAGCGAAATGTAGAATTAAGGCTTTTCACAATTATGATTGAAGTGTAAAGTTATTGTGTGAAAACGTAGGTTAATACTTGGCGCCGACACCTGGACGCACGAGGCGTAAGGTGGTTGGGCAATTCTAGGATAAGTCGTTCGGCGTTTGCGGAATTCGCGTGCGACGTAATCGTGTGAGTGAGTAAAAGACGAAAAGTGCGAGATAGCGTGTGTGATCTGGTTGCTTCTTGAGCCTTGAGACGCGCGCGAGTCACGCGGGATATCTTTCGTTTACGGGTATTTTTTTGTCAGATTTGCCTTTGTTCACGGGTTATCTTAGTAATTTGTACGAGCCGATTATAAGTTGTAAGAATTTATTAAGAACATAGTTCCGTCTAATGAACCACGTGTCTCTATTATCCCGAACCGCCCTCTCTCCTTACCGTTTTCGGGGCTGCAGCTAGTCGAGCAAACCACGTGCAAAAAAATACCTTGCGCCGGGAAACAAAGAGTCGCGAGAGAAACAAAGTCGTTCACGAAGAGCGCCTGGCGCCACCGGGTCATTTTCCAAGCGCCAGGCGAGGGATTACATCATAACTGGAATAGCAAGAACACCCCAGTTACAATGTCGCGACGAAAATTGAAGTATGTTAGTCTGTGGAAAAAATAATGAGATATGGCACTCTTTATAGGAAGCGGTGATATTGTGTACCAAGAATATGAAATATACTTTCTTACACTGAGTTTGATATTTGCAGGATAAGTTAGAGGCAAGTGTGTCTTCGGGCCGAGGAAGAGTACTGCAAATAACACTATGTCAAAAATCTTGCTTAGCCTTAGGTGCGCACCTTAGTTTTTGAGACGCATGTTTATATTTTCACTTATTTTATAGCTGCAAAGCAAAAAATTTAAGAATTTTTAAATTATAACAAAAAATTTGCAGATCAATTTTCCAAGCGCCAGGCGAGGGATTGAATTATAACTGGGGTAGCACGAAAATATAAGTTACACTCTCTGCAGTGTCCAATCCTCCTGCACTATTGCCTCCAATAACGAGTGCCAATCCGCTTTTCTTTCCGGCTAGGATTAGCGAGGAGCGCCCCGGTTCCGAGGCGTCTCATGCAACCTCCGTGTATCCGCGCGCTACTACTCGCGATTCGATCGCTACGTCTGTTTGCAATGGTAGGTCGGATTTGACGCGAGAGAACATATCATGGTAGGCCGATTACTGGTACAATAGTGCTACGGTTTCTGCTCCCAAAACAATTCCCGCGTCGACTGTAAGGAGCGATTTCCACGACGAGTATTTTTCTGCGAATGTATCTGGCTCTCATCCCATAATTCATGATAGTGCCTTTGACGTAACGCATACGAATTCAGAAAATTACGAGCCGGTGTTTCCGTCTGCCGGAGGTTTTGCTCCCGCCTTTCGGATCCGTACCGTCATTTGAGGTCTCCCGCGCGGTGTCTCCACGCTAATATTTATCTCAGGACGCTTTACCTCATTTATCAATGCTGGCGCTCGGCGCACCGCTCGAGCGCCCCGTGGCTGAGGTTAATCTCTTTAATGATTCGTCAAATCCTTCCTTTTCTATGCTATCGAATGATTCGTTCAGTTCATGGCATAGTGCCGAGGTAGTCGCACATCCGTCTTCCCGGTTATCAATTTCGAATGATTCTGGGCTCGTATTAGTATCCTGCCCGGTTTGTTGCGATTACATGTTTACGCCTATTAATCAATGTTTAAATGGTCACTCGGTATGTAGTTTTTGTTGGGATAATACTACAGTGTGTGCTATTTGCCGCGGTTCACGTGGCGGTGTGCGAAACTCAGTGTTGTAATCTCTAGCCGGTAAGCAAACGCAGGCTTGTCGGTATCAATATCTGGGCTGTCGACAATTTCTAAAGCTTGATGATTGGACTAGTCACGCTAGGCATTGCTCCTTTTCTCCCGTGAATACTCTTGTCCGCGGGTCGCCTTCGCCTGTATTAGCTGTTTCTTCTGAGTCGGTGATATGTTCTGCCAATCCTCGTCGGATTGTAACTGATAGCGATTCCGACAGTCTCTTCTAGATATGCTTTTATGCATATTCTATCACTGTTACGCGAATTAGCTTCTATTTTGCGCTTCGCTTACTTGTTTTTATATAATCCCCCTCCCTGTTGCAGGTTCGACCAAGTCTCCGAATTCCTTATGAACCTGGTAGGACGCTAGTCCCTGCGCGGCCTAACCCTGACCCAGTTGATACTTGGGTCGGTATAACTCCGTCTGCTTCACTCTAGGACGTCGATCACCCTTCGGCTCAGGTGCCGTCTAGCCCAACTTCTTCTATGCCGGACGATCTATCAGGAAATCTGTTCCTGAAGTTGGATGAGGATGGTGTTTCTGACGATGTTCCTGGAGTCGTTGCAGTTGCTGAGTTGGGCGAGCTAGCTGCAGCTCATCCAACTTCCCCGGCTCTTCCGACAGAGAACCCTGACGAAGCAGAGACGCTGCTTCGTGATTTATTCACTTGTCTCATCTGTGATGATTTTATCTATTCAGACTTTCGACAGTGCGTCTGGAGGAACCGTCTACTTCAAGGAATCATATCCAGGATGCGCTTCCCTTACCGTCATCATCACTTAGGTTGCCCTGAGGTGCCGGCGGCCGATGCCTGGTCTAGGCATAGTGACTCTTGTGCTTATCGTCCGCGGCCTCTGTCGCCTGGGACCCGTCGATCTATCGACTGGCGCTCTTCCAAGGATTCTGACGACCGTTACCCAATTCTTCCGTGGTAAGGTGCTTATTTAATGTACTTACAATGCTTTAATTTTTTCGTGATTTGTATAGGGTTAATATATATTCGGTTTTACTGGGAATTCCAGTGATTATTTATTGAATACCTAGTTCTGATTCAAGCAATATCCCCTCCTGGTTCTTTCGTTAAATTTTGTTCATTTATTGATTTTTTTTCTACTTGTTTTCCTAGTCTGCTCGGACCTTGCGGCGTCCGGGGATCGCTAGATGTTCGATTAGATGTTCTCTTTAATTTATGCGGCGTCCAGGGGTCGGTAGATGTTCGAGCTTTTCTTATTTGTTTATTATTTATTAATTCAATTATTTTTCTTAATTAGTAATAAATGTCAATATTGTTTAATTTAAACGTTTCTACTTTTAGTTACTGTTTACTTTGTAATGTTTGTAATTTCAAATCGCGTGTGTATATATCCTTATCCTAGTACCATGGCTAACATGTTTTATGACAGTAATTATTTCGGTTATTCGTTTGGAAATATACATATACGTTGTATCTGAACTTCCTCGAGAATACATATATGCAATCCGCGTCTCCGTACTCGACTTCTGATAGCAAGATGTGGCGTGCCTCGTCTGAATCATCACAGGTTTTCACATGCGGGCTGCACAACAGTTTATATCTCAGTTGACTCGATGTCATTTGTAGATTTGAGATTCTTATTATCGAGTTGAACAAGCAGTTTCCCGGTGTCTCCATGGGTATGTTTCTATCGTGCGTTAACCGTTTGGATGGTTCTGCACAATTTTCATGCTATGAGTACACGCCATACCGTTGGGACATTGCATCCAAATCTGTTCCTGTGTATGGTGTCGGGGTAGGCTGAGCGATGGGTGACGTGCTCATAGTTGCTGCCGTCCGATCGGTTGCTGGTTGATCGTTAAACGAGCCCTCCATTAGCTCTACGGACTTGTTGCAGCTTTCTCCCTTTATGGGACTAGTATTATCGTGTTTGCTCATGTTACAAAGGCGTATGTCTATGTCTTCCCTGGATGCTTCTGAAGCACTGCTCTCAGGCAAGGGTTTGGCGTTAGCTTCATCGTATATTTGCGATGTAATGTGATAAAAATCTTGTTCCCGTTCTACTTGACCAGCTCTTAGGGATTTATCTTCGGCGTTACTATCTAAGCTGCGGTTGCTGTCTTCGCTGATTTCCATATCGTTTCTGTGAAATGTTGGCGGACGTCTGTTAAAGGGAAGTGGAAGCTATAGCTTCGCAAATCCGCCACGGGGTCTTTAGTATTTCAAATGCCAAAAAAAAAAAAAAAACTAAAAGCCGTATTGACATTTTCTTTTGGTGAAATGATTCACTTATCTCAAACCTATAAAAAGGGCATAGTTAGGTCCGGTGGCTTCATCACTGGTTCCTCGTACAATGCTGTTCGTAGTTTGTCAAAGGCTTGCTGATATGCTCTTCTTTCCACACAAAGGGCTCGTTCTTTATTAACAGTCTAGATAGGATTGCTGCTAATTTCGCGAAGTCCTTGATAAAGCGCCTGTAATATCCTGCAAGTCCTAAGAATTGTTTGATTTTCTTGGCGTTTGTTGGTACTGGAAATGTATCTACTGCTTTTATTTTCTTAGGATCTGCTTGAATTTTTCCTCCTCCAGCGATGTGGCCTAAAAAGTGTGCCTCTCGCTGCAGGAATTGGCACTTCATAGGTTCGATTGTCAAGTTGGCGTCATCTAGTCTTTTCATCAAGCGTCGGAACTTGATGAACTTGATGAACCGTGCTCTTCAAGATCCCTAGCGAAAACGATTATATCATCTAAATAGACGCACAGTTCTGTCCCTTGTAAGCCTGCAAGTGCTGAATCCGTTGGTCTGATTATTTCGTCCTTCAACATCTGCTCTATATGGCGCCCTAACTCCTCTTTCTCTTCTTGGTTTGGTTTGTATACTTTCGATCATACTGGGACATTTGTAGTAGTATGTATCTTGTGCGACACTAGTGTTGTTGCTTCAAGTTTCTCTCCGAATAGCCTAAAGATATACGACTTCTTTTGGATAATTTCTTTAACATGAGTTATTTCTTCCTCTGTTAAATCCTTGAGTGTCTCTGGATCAAGAAGTTCAAAAATTCTTTCGGCCCAGTCGTTGCTTTCATTGGAAAATATCGATAGTATATTGACAGTCTCTTCGGGTTCGTCTTCTTCTAGAGTAAATTCTTTTTCTCCCTCTTTTATGGCTTTGCAGGCTTTCAGTGTTACCTCTGGTGGATTTAACTCTACCTCATGTTCTGTAGTATTAACGCATAAGGCGTATATTTTGCCTTCTTGGTTAATACCAATAAAATTTCCAAAGTACAACCCTTCTCCTGAATTTTGTAAAGGGGCGAATCCTACTTGCTCTGAATTATCGCTTGCTCTTGCGTAAATCACTTGTCTCGTACGTGCAGGTGTAATAAATCTTTCATCTTGAATAAATGGTATAAGAGTCGGTCCAAATTATATACATCTGTCCGCATCGTTGACCTTTCCACCGTATTTTGAAAGCACATCCCATCCTAAGATTCCATCGGTATCAATGGGAAATTCGTCAGGAATCACGTGCACGTTGCACTCTAGTCCCTCTAAACTCATATTTGTCCTACCTAAACCTAGGAGGAAAGGTTGCCGTTATTTCGTGAGGGATGGGAGAATCTACATCCGCTCTGGTGAGGACAGCGAGCGGGCGACCATCATTTCTACCGACGCTGATCTTGAGGCTTTTTTAGCCCGAACGCCGCCAACACCCAGCACGGACATCACACACTAAGACACATGACTATCATCCCGCCAAAACCACCATCTAAATCATTCATTTCACCCACTCCTGCCTCCAAGGTGTCTCTGTCTGAGGGTCTAAGGGTCATTTTAATGCAAACTCTCTCACGGGTCACATTGAGATGATCAGGCTCTTCTTGTCCACTCGTCCCCCCTTTCACGTAATAGCTGTAACTGAGACCTGGTTGAGTGACAAGATATCGTCCATATCGTCCATCCCTTCACTGGATGATTACACATTGTACAGACGAGACAGAAACAGGAACGGTGGAGGTGTGGCCCTATACATTCATCACTCACTGACTGCTAGCGTTATCTCGTCATCTGACGGCGAATGGTCGGGCAAGCCGGGTAAGCCAGAGTATCTGTTCTGTGAAATCACATCCAAGGGAATAATGCCCATCTTCGTGGGGGTTGTGTGTCGCCCTCCTCACTCACCCTTTATCCAGGGATCTAACTTCATTGAACAACTAACAACGCACATGCACAACTACTCCACGAAGGTCATCATGGGTGATTTCAATGCAGATCAACTTTCCTCATCTGAGGACGCAAACTTCATCAGGGCTTTTATTGATGAGAACTCCCTTACTTCTGTACCATACGGTGCAACTCATCACAGACGGGAATCTGACACCTGGCTTGACCTATGCTTGATTGATGAGCAGGATCGCCTGCTCTCACACTGGAAGACTGACACTCCTTTCATCAATGGACATGACCTGATCACGGCCACACTCGACGTACAGATTCCACGCCACGTACCTACTACATACACTTACAGAAACTACAAAGGAATCTGTGCTGAGAAGCTAAGGGACTTCCTTAGCGCATGTGACTTGTCATCCTTCGCAACGCCATCACTTGACGAATGCATCACCATTCTTAACGCTAACATTTCAAACGCCATAAATCATCTCGCCCCATTAAAGACTGTAACACCTGGACACAAACGTCACCCGTGGTTCACCGCGGCTCTTCGTGTCCTCTTGACAGAAAGGAACAGACTCTACAGACGTTTTCGCAGAAGTCGTTTACTGTGGGACCTATACTCTTATAGAGTCGCACGGGACGACGCTCATAAACGGATTGAGGAGGCCAGGTTGAATTACTACTATTCACGCCTGTCTTCCTTGACCGACGTTGCAGAGATCTGGAGAGAGCTTGGAAATCTTGGTATTACTACGTCTAAAACTGCTTCACCTGCTCGGTTCTCTCTGGATGCTCTCAACGAACACTTCAGCTCCATCTCAAATGACCCTCAAGCTCCATCTGTTGAGGAGTATCTGCGAACCCTGGAGAGTCTGGACCTCCCTGAACACTTCATCTTCAGGGAAATCACAGAATCGGACGTGTCGGCTGCAGTGTCACACTTCAACACTCAGGCCAGAGGAAGCGATGGCATCCCACAGGTTGTAGTTTCTAAAGCACTGCCAATACTCGCTCCCTTACTCTGTCAAATCGTCAACCTGTCTCTGAGCGAGGCACGCTTTCCCTCCGCCTGGAAATCATCGCTCGTAAGAGCACTAAACAAAGTCAACTCTCCAACAGCTGTAACTGACTACCGTCCGATCTCTCTACTCTGCTTCCTGTCCAAAGCGCTGGAGTGGCTGGTGCACAAGCAAATCTCTGAATATCTTGAAACAAGACTTTACCTCGACAATTTTCAAACTGGCTTTCGCACTGGCCACAGCACTCAGTCTGGCTTAATCAAGCTAACTGATGATGTCAGGCTTGGGATAAACAGGAAGAAGGTCACTCTGCTACTTCTATTTGATTTTAGCAAGGCGTTTGACACTGTGTGTCACGTCAAGCTACTCGGAAAGCTATCCTCTTTCGGCTTCTCCAAGCAGGTTATCCGCTGGCTTGCATCTTACCTTTCCGGAAGAGAGCAGGCTGTCATTGGTGACAACAACGAACTCTCTACATCCCTACCACTAAACACCGGTGTCCCACAGGGGTCAGTCTTGGGCCCCTTGTTGTTCGCGTTGTACATCAATGACATTGGCTTCTGCCTTGACTCAGATGTATCCCATCTAGTCTACGCGGATGATCTGCAAATCTACTGTCAATGTCCCCTTGAGGAGCTCGATTCCTGTTCTGTCAGGATGAGTGCTAACGCCGAGAGGATAATGGGCTGGGCAGCACTGAATAGGCTTAAGCTGAATGTCAGTAAGACTAAGGCAATCGTCCTGGGCTCCCCCTACTATATCAATGCTCTTCCTTCCACTGCCAACACCTATATAATTATAGGGGGAGCCCGGGTCGACTACGAATCATCTGTACGCAATCTGGGATTGGTGCTTGATTCCAAACTCTCGTGGAAAGAGCACGTCACACAAATGTGTAAGCGTGCTCACTCTTTAATGTATCGGCTCTATTTTTTCCGGAAGAGCACTAATTTCAGATTGCGCCAACATTTAGTGCAAGCCCTTTTATTTCCAATCATTGACTACTGTTCACTGGCTTACTGTGACCTGACGCAAGAACTCGACCTTAAGCTTCAGAGGCTTGTCAACACGGGGATCCGTTATATCTACGGTGTAAGGAGGGACGAGCACATCTCCCCGTACAGGCGTGAGTTGCAATGGCTTACCACCGCCGGACGTAGGAAGTATTTTATGGCCTGTTTTCTCAGAAAGATCTTTAACACCTCAGTACCTTCTTACTTATTAGCCTATTTTGATTTCCACGTCGCGCTCAGGCCTGTGAGGGGTGAGGTGACCCCCCTGGATATCCCGCCCTTCAAGACGGAGATGCTGAGGAACTCATTTTTCATCAGCGCTTCCTACCTCTGGAACAGCCTTCCATCTCATCTACGTAACATACTATCAATATCACACTTTAAACAGGCAGCTAAGAATCACTTCTTAGAACTGGAAAACGCACTTACATAACGCAAACATTTCATCTCATTCACTCACTTTCATCTCATCTCACTTCATTCCATTACTCACTTCTACACTTACACCCTGACACAACAATTTTTTTTATTCTTAAGTTATTTTTCTATTATAATTTATATGTACAACATAATGTACAAAAATAAAAACAATCTAAATCTAAATCTAAATCTAAACCTAAACATTCGCCCGGCGTAACTCCGTTAATGGCAATTACGTATTGTTTATCAATTATCGTCCTACTAGTGACATTTCTCGCTTTAGTTAACATAAAATCAGCTCTACTATCCGCATATAACGTGCTTTCCTTCCCTCTAACTTTTTGCTCGTAAGCTCTACGATCGGTGGTTTACGTTCTGCTGTAGCGAATCTTATTAAGTACTTCCAAATATTCATTTTCTCCTGCACATTGGCTTCTTTTTCCTGTTTTGACTGTTCTTTTAACTTATTAAACTGCATGGCTATCTCCTTTATTTGCTTCTTTGAATTTTCGATTTTCTTCTGCTTCTTACTGATTTGCCCCTCTACTTTATTTTCTTGTGTTGGCGTCGGTTTCAAATTCGGTGGATTGTTGCTTATTGATATCCCCCATCATCGCGTCGATTATAATTTCGATTATTATCACCATCATTGTTGTACCTATTATTGTTGTTATAATTCCTGTCATTGTCTCGATTTTTTTACCCGTTATTATTGTTATGATTCCTATTATCGTCTCGATTATTGTGCCCATTATTGTTGTTGTAATTTATATTATCCCCACCGTTGCGTTCTCCTGAATACCTGCGCACGTTGTTCTTTCGATAAGCGCCGTTTTACTTTTCATTATTTTCTTGAGGAGCGCTATTATTCTGCGTCGCATTATTTGCTTGCAGTGCAGGTGTGACGTATGGCATCGGAGCCGGAGTGGGTATGGAGAAGGGGGTGTATAATACTGGTTGAGCAGCGGCAGCGGGTGCTGACGCTAACTTTTCGTGTTTTTGTGTATCTGAAAGCTTCGCTGGCTACTGGCGTGACCTTCGGCTCACATGCTGCCTTTACGGTACACATAAAGTCGGCTGCCCACAACAGAATTTTAGTGCTATCTTCGCGAATCAGATCTGGTTGCTGACTGTATGCGCGGCACCCGCTGGTACGGTGTTTAAATGCTACGGCCTCCGTAATGGCTTTTTGAGACATAGTAGGTTTTTGTAACGAACTTGGTGTAATTCTCCATTTTGCCCAAATAAAAATTGTTCGAGAGCCTCCTTATCGGCGTTATTTTTATAGGTAGCTAGCTCTCTCCCAGTTGCGCATGTCGCGGCTAGTCCGTAGTCTCCGGCACTCTCTCCTGCATACTAGCGAATAACCTTAAAATCAGCTAAAACTTTATCCGCTCCGCCGACGCCGCTGTACTGCGTAGTTAAATCAGCTAGCAACCGCTCTACGATGTCGTATTGCGTCGAGCGCAAAGTGTAGCCGTCAGCAGCACGTCCCCGAAACTTCAATGCTAACAAGTTGAGTACCAAGCGTTCGGATTCCGGGCCGAATTTGTGAATTACGTTGCGAACTGCGCGACAAAATAGTGCAAGCATATCTAGATTTCCGTCGTAATTAGGGATTGTGTTTAATGCTTGGTGTAGCGAGAACATCCAGCCTCCGTCTTGAGAACGGTCTCTATGCTGTTGCATGTTTTTCGTGTGTTGAATAATTGGATCAGAAGCCGGTTTTGAATTTAAATCCTCGTGTAATTTACCCTGCATGCGTTTTTGAACTGTTCGTATTGCTCTATGAAATCGAAGTCTCCTGGTTGCGGCCCACGTTGATACTCTGCGTCAAGCTTATCAAAGAAATTACCTATAGAGGGTAGCCCATGATTTTTAGAATAAGTTAATTCGCCTATCAGCGATCGAGTAAGACGTCTATCGGCGGGTAGTTGTTCAGTAAAGGTTAATTCCCGGTGTTCGGTATAAGGTGCGTCGTTGGAGTCGTTTCTCGTGTCGATCAAGCTTACTCTATCGTTTCAAATTGAGGCGAAGATTGGTTTTTTGTCATAGATGTCATTTACTGTGTCTAGTGCGACGGAGTTTAGCCCGATACACATGTTTTCGCGAATAGTTGGCTTTCGGTTTGTAACGCAGTCGTCTAATTTTTCTTCCTTGATATCGAGCGCGAATGGGTCGTTTTCGTTAAATATTTTACGCTTGGGGATCGTTGCGTTATTATGTGTCAAATGGAGGTTAGATTGTTGCGACGTTTTGTTATTTGTCTCCAAAAGTTCTATTTTGTCTTGGACTTGCAGTAGGTATTCTTTCGCAACCTTTAACAATTGTATTTTATCAGTTGGGATCAACCTTTCTTGCTGTACTATTTCGTGTATGTGACTTATCGCGGTGTCGATCATTCCCCTTGACGGATATACCATGGTCACGTACGCGAGTTGCAATGCAATCGTTAATAGGGTGTGCAGAAGTAGCGCCGGTTCCGCTGACATCTCGAATTCTTGCAAACGTCTTTGAAAAGTGTCGGGATCATTAGCCTCGTGTGTAAATATGTTCTATGTTTCGAGACTATTATGTTCGTTAAAGTTTGACATTTTATAATCAGATTAATGAATTTGATTCTGCCATATTTCGTATTTTATCACAGTATCTAAGACCACGGAATTTAATATTTCGGAGCGGTTTAAGTTAGTTGTTAGTTGTCCGAACCTGGAAAGTTCTCACGGGTGTTAATCCCAGGGTATAATTTTTAGTTCTTATTAACAATTGCTTGACTTACCTTAAGGTGGCTGCAATGGTGAGTATCCAGGCAAGGTTCATTCTTCCTGCGCGAATTTGGCAGCAACTAGCAACGCTATAGACGTGTGACTATTCATACGTCACAATATATTAAAAAGTGTGTGTGTGTATTTTTATATGGGGTAGGCAAAGCAAGCTCTGCGCAAGTGGTCCTCCGACACCGCAACCCACAGGTACCAAACTAAACAATACTTTAATAATACGTTAAACAATACTTTCATGTGACCTGTTCATTAGCCTAATTGACTTATCTTTTGAAGTTTGACATTTCCATACATCACCCATCCACCAAGGTGATTACGGGTTCAGGATCAAGCTCATTTTCTTCATTCCTAAAAATTTATCTATTTCGAGACTTGAAAGCATCCTAGAGCATGGATATTTGATACTATTAGTATCAAATGTTATACTCTATTAATGTAATGAATATAACAATATTTGATTTAAATAATTTGATGTATGTTACTTTGGAAATTCTTCGCTTTAAAATTAATGCAGGTTAGAAGACTTTAGAATAACATGTTTCTTCATCGACTAGCAAAATCCAGCGCGCTTTGATCGCTTATTTTTATTGCACGCTCTTTATTATACTATATTATACTTATTATACTTTATTATACTTTATTATACTTAATAATATATAAAAAGTATTCAAAACTGAAACAAATACTTCATAATCAAAAATACATCTGTATTTAATTATTGGTCTTGCTGAAAAAGATAAGTAGTATTATTTAAAACAAAGCAGATTACGGAACATTATAGTTTTTAAGGTTAAAACATATTAATTTGGTACAAAATAAGCTAGAATAGTTTATATAAACTAAATAATTATATTATTATTTATAGTCGTAAAAATAATCAACTGAATAATAGACACAAATCAAAATACTAAACTTAAACCATATTAAGAAGACATTTATAATGTTGGTGCCATTCAACTGAACATCTAACCATAACCAATCAATTCGAGTTTTAAAAGGCTTCACAACATATGGCCATCTTTTATTTTAGAGAGGAATCGAATCAAAGGTTTATGATCTAAGATGCTTTCAAGTCTCGAAATTGATAAATTTTCAGGTTATTTGAGTAAGAAAAAACATTTATATATTTCAAAAATAACAGATTTGTAACTCATGAGAACACAATTATTTTCAAATACAATGTTTATGACATATTACTGCATTAACGAAGCAGCTAAAATAGCTTTTCCTGAAATTTCGTGCTTTCATGTATCCCCTGATTTGACATCATCGTAATAAACATTTCTCAATATTTTTTTTTTCGATTTTGGAACGTACGAACATCATTTTAAAATAAGTATTACAACTTTACCTGTTTGCAAAGTGCAATTTGATTTTGACACTACTTTTTCTGAAATTTCGTACTTTTCATAGTTCAACGGCTCGACATCATCAAAAAAACGATTTCCCGATATTTTTCCATATATCTGGGAAGTACAAACTTTATTTAAACAAAATTAGAATCCTAGCCGTTTCCTGAGAGGCGAAATTTAATTTTGACACTACTTTTTACATGGTGAAACTGTGCGACGGCGACGCGTATTTTAGTTTTGAAATAAATTTAAAAATATAAACCCTTTATTGACTTGATGCCACAATTGCAAATATCATGGTCTGCTGGATGTAAAGCAGTACGATCAAGGGCATCAGTTAAATACCTGATCGTTGGTAGAGAAAATTTGCAGGGGCCCTCGTGACAGCTGTCATTGAGAAGCTTATTGATTTTGTCATGGGATAGCCGACTAGGAGCAATTTTTCTAGCGTGTAACGCATAGTGAGTTTGTATACGTCGAGAGTGCAAGAGGGGTTAGAGCGCAAAAATTAAGGACTGTTTGTAAATCACAGCTAGTCCTTTCTAAATAAATAAAGATGAAAAGTGCGATTTCAGCCTTGAGTCAAGGAATATTATTACAGCCAGTGAGCATTCCGGACGTATGTGTGTGTGCGTGCAATCGGTGCGCGACTTTGTTTGTATTATCTTAACCAGACTAAAATACATAAATTTATTAAGAGATTAATGCTGTGTTTATTTTAGTTTTCCTTTCTTCTCAAATTAGAACCGGAAACTAAATCTCCCCCGAGGAAAAAAGTTTCAAAAAAGCCAACATCTGAGATGAGTTATTTTAAATGGTCGATCGATTTATTGCTAGAAGTGCAACGAAAGTAACCAGAAAATTAAGTAGTGCCTTCAAAAAAAAGGAGCAGCAATGTTTTCTTTGTTTATATGCCAGAGAACTTCTGAAATTGTGCAGCCACGTAGTTGCCTTTGGAAAATGCAAACTTTCACGTAGCTCTTAAAACAATAAAGAAAAAGAACAAGGTACTAGCAAGGGCTAAAATAAAAGGGCATTAAAGAACGCTATTCGCTCCTGAACCTTTAATTGCATAAGGAGGAATAGGGGCGCACGGAAACGGCTAAGGATAACAGGAAACAATCAAGACATAGTGCAAAGGCGGATTCCAAGGTATTTTTTGTATAAAAATTAGAAAGAATCGATTAGCTATTCTAAACCACTTGGTGATTTTAATTTATTAACATTCGATCGCGGACTTTCATGGTTTGGACCATCAGAGCAGTATGCTTTTTCTTATTTATTTGGTGTGAAAATAATATTTTAGAACATTTTTATATCTAAACAGAGATTATTTTGGTTTAGTTTTCATATATATTTGAATATAAATTCCTCGAATTTTTCAATATTTAAAACTTAAATATGTTTGTATGTTTATTACTTATTAAATTGTTTTAAGGTACTGAGTTTTTTTCTTTACTAAGATTTTACACTATTTATCTTAAATTATTGATTGAATTATAATTTTACAAATATTCTAGCACGTAAGACAAGTAGCACAAATACATTGACGACTAATACAATTATCATGACAGTAAGCTCCGCACTGACGACAAATTATCATAGCTCCTTGGATGTTACATTCGCAAGGGGAAGGCGGATGTCCCGCAATTATAATACCAGGTGCATCTGGTTCAGCTCCACCATTGTTACGGTGATTAATTTTTTTCGTTTTTAATGTTGTAGCCTGAAATAAATTATCACTAGCACTAGCTGGTCTGCCTCGTACGATCTGAACTCCGATACTCATACCTGCTATTTGAGGTGGCATTGGTGGTGCTGATGATGCTCTTGGAGCATTGTCATTTTTATTATTTTTTTTTAAAAGTATGTATGGTCTAAGACCTCCAGTATTATTAAAAAAAATTCTATTGCTGGAACTATTTTCGACAACCTGTAAAAAATAATTCTGGTTAAAAAATATTATACAAATGATTATTGATTACATTATGCAACAAGAGACTGAAGTCGTTGATTATAAGTAATCACCCAAAGGAATAATCGACTTTAGTCCTGTGTTGCATATAAAACTTTATTTACGACTTAACTGTGTAGCCACTTTGTTACTTTGAAAACTAGGACTTACGACAATACAAATAGAATTTTCAAAAAATTCTAAAATTAAATTTTTTTTTTAATTTTTAAAAAAATTTTAATAAATTTTCACCCAGATTTGCGGGAATTAAGTAACTTTTTCCCTCATTTGCTGGAATAAGGTAACTTTATTTCTTCATTTGCAGGAATAATAGTATATTGTGCAACTAGGGGAGGGGGGGGGGAATTGGCTTTTTCTAGCGAGGGTATGTTTTGAGCGCAAGTGGGAGTCGAGGGCGTCGTTAGGCGCCCGAGACTACACGAGTGCCCAAAACATCACCCAAGTCAGAAAAAGCCACTCCCCTCTTGTTGCACACCGTACTTTTTATGATAAGTGTACGAATAGGCCACTTATCATGCATATGAAAGGAATGGGACATTCAAGGACTTTTCAAAGTAAAATAATAGTATATTGAACATTTTCAAAACATTTAAAAAATTTTGAGAATTTCGAAAATTTTGAAGATTTTAAAAATTTCGAAAATTTTGAAAATTTCGAAAATACTTATATAGACACATACATCCATCGGATAGGCTGCGGAGTGAGGAAAAAACAACTCCCTTGGGAAGAAAAAACTTTTTCTTTATACCTTGGTCGAAAGTACGCACATCGCGCATCGATTTCAATGCAGGAAGCCTAAGATTTGTGTATTGGTAGATCTCACGCGCGCCCTCTACAACAGCGGGAGCAAAAATTCCATAGTCGCGGCGGGACGACCGCGCGTACTATAACCCCAATTTCTCAAAGCTACGTACTATCAGAGTGTGCAGTACGCATTGCGCGCCATAATTAAATTTCAATGGGTGCTACAGTTGTTAGGTTATGTTCCCTGATAGGAAATTTTGTGTTGACATGATTTTGAGCTTGATATAATAAATGTTGAATATTACTTTTCATATTTAAATTAGTAAGTGAATGTTTTAAATCGAAATTACTGTGAGTAGTTGTTAAAGTGCTATAAAGTAGCAGTGTACAATTATTCAAACTGCGCGCTTCATCTGTTCGCTCGATAAATCTAGCGATTTCGTGTTTCGCTGGCAAATTTCGCTCCACGCATGTAATTGACCCCAAAGTGCGGGCTCTTCCGCAATATCGTCTGTTGATCCGTACTATAGCTAGTGTCTATAACCTTAAAGCCGCTTTGGATTTATCGGTGTTGTGAGTCAGTGTTTATTTCATTGTATTTGACTTTTGCATGTGTTTTCGATGCCTGCCCCCGACCAGCAGCACTCGCTTCGCTCGTGCTGGCAAATGTTGGGGCAGGCATCGAATCCCTACAGAAAAGTAAGTAGCAGAAAGAGAGAGAGAGAGAGAGAGAAGTTTCGCGAGTGTCCGAAAGAGGGCGCTCGCGAGAGAGGTTCGTCCAAAAGAGCAGTCGGCTTAAACGTGATTGCATTGTTTTTGATAATTGGAGTTAATTAGTAGACGTACTTTCGACCGGGTATAAAGAAAAATGGTATACGCCACATGGGCAGAAAGGTTGGAATTCCTGCACTGCGCGACATGATACCCAAGGCGATACTATTTCCTCCCAAGGAAGTAGTTTTTTTCTCACTCTGCAGCCTATCCGATGGATGTGTGTCGATATAAGTATTTTCAAAACTTTTTAAATTTTCAAAATTCTTAAAATGTTTAATACAAATTTGTTTTACTTTGAAAAGTCCTCGAATTTCCCATTTCTTTCATATGCATGATAATTCATATGCACTTATCACAAAAAGTACGGTGTGCAACATGGAGAGAGTGGCTTTTTCAGACTCGGGTGATGTTTTGAGCACTCGTGTCCGTCTCGGGCGCCTACGGCTCCCACTCATGCTAAAAACATCACCCTCGCTGGAAATAGTCAATTTTCCCCCCTAGTTGCACAATATACTATTGTTATATAGTTAAGCTGTGAATAAAGTACTTTATTACATAGTTAAGCCGTCAATAAATAGATTATTATAACAAGTGCATCGGACAGGCTCTTTTTAATACCTGATATGTAAAGCGAAATGTGAGTTTTTGAAACGTCTTTAAGCAGCGAAACAAAAATGAATTTATTTAAAGTTCGCCTTAAAAGGTCAAGCCTGGGTTATATCCTGCAAAAAAAAAAAATTCTTACCAACAAATTTTTTATTTAATGTAATTTAAAGAAAAAAATTCTATCGATAATATATAAAATATACACTATTTTTGTCGAAAAAAACATGCATATACCTTGTAAAATCATTGACCAAAATTCATGACATTTCACTATATTTTCGGTAGAATGTTTTTCTTTAAATTACATTAAATAAAAAATTTTTTGGTAAGAAGAATATCTTTGTTTTTTGCAGGATTTAACCCAGGCTTGACCCCTTAACTACTGCTCGTGCTCAATCAAGAACAACTCTTTTCAGGCTGGGGAACAGGTAAAAAAAGTCAGCAGCGATCTGACAAACATTTTTGCCTCATGAAATTTGATCTGTAAATTTTTTGTTATAATTTAAAAATTCTTAAATTTTTTGCTTTGTAGCTATAAAATAAGTGAAAATATATACAGGCGTTTCAAAAACTAAGGTGCGCACCTAAGGCTAAGTAAGATTTTTGACATAGTGTTATTTGCAGTACTCTTCCTCGTCTCGAAGACACACTTGCCTCTTACTTATCCTGCAAATATCAAACTCAGTATAAGAAAGTATATTTCATATTCTTGGTACACAATATCACCGCTTCCTACAAAGAGTGCCATATCTCATTATTTTTTCCACAGACTAACATACTTCAATTTTCGTCGCGACATTGTAACTGGGGTGTTCTTGCTATCCCAGTTACGGTGCAATCCCTCGCCCGGGGCTTGGAAAAAGACCTGGTGGCGCCAGGCGCATCTCGCGAGCGCCAGAATCTCGCGACTCTGTTTCCCAGCGCAAGGAGTTTTTGCTCGGCTAGTAGTAAGAGACACGTAGTTTATCAAACGGAACTGTATATTCTTAGTAAATTTTTACAATTCATAATCGACTCGTACAACTTGCAGAGATAACCCGTCAACAAAGGCAACTCCGACAAACAAATACCCATACACGAAAGATATCCCGCGTGACTCGCGCGCGTCTCAAGGCTCAGAACGCAACCAGATCACACACTTGCTCGCAGTTTTCGTCTCTTACTTACTCACACAATTATGTCGAACGCGTATTCCGCAAACGCCGAATGACTTATCCTAGAATTGCCCGACCACCTTATACCTCGTGCCTCCAAGTATCGGCGCCAAGTATTAACCTACGTTTTCACAAAATAACTCTACACTGCTATGATAAAAATCCTTAATTCTACACTCCGCTTACTACTCGAGAAACTTTTCGTTCGCGAAACCGAACGTGGAACAGCCGTTCACCCGCGAGACGGATACGACCAGAGAAAACGGAAAACGATTCACTGACCTTAAATCCTTCTAGCTGGAACACCGAGTAAAGTCGAAATTGAGGCACGTCCGTTCGGGAGCAATCGGGGCAGGCGAGTGCCGAGTCGCGCGGTCGCGCGTGCGCACAGATAGCCCCGCGGACACGATGTCGAAATAGATAGCTGCGAAATTCGAATTCTCGCAGCACACAGACAGCCTTTCACCCCCAGACAACCAAGATAACTCTTGACTGCGGAACCCGTAGTGACTCCCAATGCCCCGTCGTCAGGGCCCTTGGCGGCATCTGTCACTACGAACGCGAGACGCTGTAGTTTTTGTCCCTGACGTTCGTGCGGGCGAGCTGCCATCACGCTGGTCCTGCTGCATCAGACGCTCACGTAGGTAGACCCCACGAAGGGCTCCGTCACCTGCATCGGCTGTCTTACGGTGCGCGGGGCCAACTTGAACGCCCTGTCGAGGTGAAAGGTTACTGCTGCTGCGCCAACGTTGCTCGTCATCTCCTCCCATCTCTCACTCACGAGTCGGCGACGTGCGTTGTCCTTTTCGCCCGTCGCAGCCACTGCTCCTTTCTCGTCGTTCACTCAAAAAATAAACGACGCACTTAGACACGTTCACTCTCTCATTTACACAGGTAGCCTTGAGACACTCTACCCCGACCGCGTCGAACATCGTTGTTACACGGCGAAATTTTGCCGTGTTACAACATCTAGCAAATTACAGTCTTCGCTGCAAGGATTGACACATTTTTTACTCAAACTAACATTGTTTCTAAAATGAAAAAAATTTGTAATGATTTAACAACTTCTGCTCTAGTTTATTATTTGCATGTAAATGTTATGATGATTCGCTTTGATGTTTATGAATTTCATAAATTTTTTAAACATAAACTTCCAAAGCTACTTGTGTTTTGGCAAAATGTGCTAGTCTTTGTGGCTAGAAATGAAATCTGCTAGTCTGCGATAGTAATTTAAGATGTGCTAGTCTTCAGTAGGATGATGGTATACTATTTATAACAAGGTTTTCGCTCTTTTTATATATTAAATGGAAATTAAGAAAATATTTTCAGCCGCACAGGCAAACATATCGAATGGCGTGCGATTTTCTTTTATCTAATTTATGCAGCCATTATATAGCTTGCTTCCTCCTAGAGGAAGCTTTGAAATAGTAAAATTTTCAGTTTCCCTCAAACTTTATAGAAACGTAGTCAGAGGTGTTTGGAGTTAAAATCATACGTTTTTAGAAAATTTCTTTGCGAATGGTTGTGTGTGTGCACTGAGAGAAATGTAGAGTTGGAATTGCCGTACATTTTTTCGCAGTATTAGCCTTGGACGACTGCAGCTGATTCAGCGATGGACTCAGGCAGATTCTACCGGAGTTTGCAGTAGTCCAAGCATGGCTCCTCCCAACGCATATCAGCCGTGCTGTCTCCTAACCTCTCAATCTCAAAATCTGTATACTTATGCTTAACAAAATTTGAATAATTATGAATCAATGCATACACTAGAAACCAGAAATACAAGTGGCTAGAGTTATTAGATCCTCTGGAACAAGCCTAACAAGAAATGTCACCCGTCAAATCCAAAATTTTTTATAGCCCTCGAACTGACAATTCCAACTAGGATATTTAAGTAAAAACTGATACGGTGACTAATTTCTAAATAGTTTAATAAATATCTATACAAACATTCAGATATCTAGCTTTTATATAACACAGATGGAATAGTAATAATTAGTGACTGACGTCGACTACTAAGACTATGGCTCCCATTTAACTGAAGTCACCAACATAACCAAGATGTAAAATAATGTTTGATATCACTTAATTAAAAAATAATCAATAAAAATATAAGCCTTCATTAATAAATCATTTTCATCTTATATTAAATAAGAGTTATTATACTGCATCATAATAACCCAATAACCTCGAAATGTTATGTTACATGCGCGCGCATGCGAATTCGGCTTCCCGAGTTGTTGCTGAGCTTTTTTGAAATTTTTGAGAAACAATTCGTCTTTGGAACTAGCGATGTGCTACTGTACTGACTAGTTGAACTCGTCAATTTTCTACCAGGGTTGTACCTGTCAAATATAAAAGAGATCTAACAGCTTCTCTATACGCCGATTTGAAAATCTTTCTTCAGTATATTCGCTTTCCACTCACTCTTTCCTAGCATAGTTTGTTGCATCACTCTGCTTCATGAGAGTATTTTTGGGTTTACATGTATCAAAGCCAAATCTATTTAGCATTTTATTAATAAACTTAGTTTGGTTTAACTTGATAATCTGTTTGTCAAAGTCTCTGCTTATGCTTATAGTGCATACGTTAGAAAAACCTGGGTTGAGTCGATCCTGTTAATGAATGTTAGGTCCGGTTTGAAAGAAAATACATTTCCACATCACTTTATCAGATTATTCTAATCATTAATGTGTAATGTTTTATTTGATACAATCGAGGATTACATAGCTGTCGACGGATACACGTAACTTGTGCTCTCGCTCTTCTCAGCCATCTTACGCTCTCTGCGGTCGGGCTGCTTCTCTGCTATTGTTCGAGTGCATAGCTCTTACTATACACGAAAAGAACGAACTAGCAATAGAAGCATGGACGCAGTGCATACAAAAATAGTGAGCGACACATTGGAAAATTCTATGAGCCTCATGCGCTGTCGCCATTGTCTCGTGTACATTTTTTGTACATTATCAAATTCAGACGACTGACAGTCATGACCATTGAAGAAACTGAGGATATTTTTCTTTGATTTCTCTTGCTTTGGCTCTGACGTTTTATCGGAGAGCTCCTCATCCTCTGAAGGCAGCCTTTTTTTAGAGGTGGACTCTTTCCCATTCACGAAGGAAGTCATATTGATATTCATGTCATGAAGCTCTGTCACTCGCTTTGTTCCAGTTCCTCCTTTATGGATTGGAGTGAAGAGGGCCCTGATAACTAAGTGAATTTGACAGGCACATTGAGCTTGATTCTAGGCTTCTGTATGAATTCAGGTCTACCCGAGCTTCTTGCTTGGGGCTCTGCAGCTTTCCTTGACTTCATTTTCTCAGCGGCATGGTCCTTAGCCGGTGTTATGGTCAGGGTCTGTCTCGCTGGAACTACCAGTTGCTTCACTAGGAGCTCGATGCTCTATAAAAACATCCTGTTCAGCTCCTCCATGAGCCCAAGAACTTCTTTTCTAGTTATAAACTCTGGTGTTGGTACGTACACCAACCTGAAACTGAAGAACTTCTCCCTTGAAGGCCACACTCTATCGACAAGTACCCTTTCGTCAGGACGAAGGTAGTTGTCGAACCTTCTCAACTGGTATTCTGTATGCCAGAAGTACAGTGTACCGTAAAACTTCTTTAGTCGAGTGACGCAGTCTTCTTTGTCTATTTACATTATTCTAAAGAATACTCTTTTTAGGCACGACCGCGACACGGAAGTGCCTTATAGTTTTGTCATCGAAAAATGTGTGAGATGCGATATTTCACGTGATTTTTTACCGATCGGGCTGAAATTTTGGGAGAAGTCTCCTCTCGCACAAACCTAAAAACTAATTTTTTTGTATCCCGATCATCTACGTTTTTTTAAAATGCGGAGACAATTTGTTCAATTTTTACGTGTTTTTTTAATAAAAATTTTGGTGTTACACGATTATCTCTGAGAGACTTTTATCATTCGGGCTGAAAAGTTGTGTGCGAAGTTACTGAAATTTCTTTCATTAATGTCCTTCTCAATTTCTTTGGTTTGCGTGTTCATATAATTGTCGATACCCACTATTTTGATCTTCGGATTATTTAATTCATTCTTTGTTATGTTACATTCGTTTACTAGTTTTTCTTTCAATAGTGTCTCCGTTAATTCGGCACTGTTATCATTTGGGCAGCTTATAATAACTTCATCATTTTTCTTAACGTAAATGTTTTTTTCGGCTGTGAGACATTCAATTACCGATTTCATGACATCGATATTGCTATTATTGTTTTTCTTGACAGATATTTTAGGAACTTTTTTCTGAGTTGCTTTTGAGTACTTAATGGTATCTGAGTACGTGCGGAACTTAACGTCAGTCCCACTCTTGATGTTTTGCAATTTAAGCTTTTAAAAAAAGGTATGGAGTTAATACGGTCCACTGTGCAGGAAATTGCCTCCTTAAGTCTCTATCAAAATGAATTTATGACAGTTAAATTTTCGACTTTTAATCATGAACTACATTACAAACGTCTATAACAGAGTTGTTTACAATAAAACTTTCTCTCTATTAGCGGATGAAAAACGCGTTTTTTATGCTTCACAGGGAAATGATTCCTTTCTATCGACTCTTTTCTACTTCTTCTTAAAAAGACATCTTTTTCGAGCACTGGATTAGCTTCTTTCTCACGCCAAGTCATCCTAATGTGCTGCACTGTGGCCCCTTGACCTTTTCGCCGTTTTTCTGGGCCTAAGAACGACCTTCCATCTTGAATAAACTTGTCTAAAATTTTAGCATCATTTATGTATTTATTTTTTATATCGAATTGTCATAGCTTATATAGGTTAATCTAATTAAAATGCCCACCGCGTATATCTCGTCAGAGAGAGGGAAGTCGAGTGGTGAATTCCAATTTAGCCTTAAATTCAATTTTCAAGGTAATTTAACGGTTAACGTTGATTTTTCAAATAAGAACCATTTTTTATTGCGGTAAAGAAAAAAAGAGCGGGAAATATTACGTGCATAATAGATTTTTTGGTGGAGATATCTAAGGTTCTTTAAAGGTCATTTGAAGATCAAACAGCCAATTTCAAATGACCTGTGTCTAATTACTCTTGAAAGGCCAGATTAAAAAGGGCATAAATAAAAGTCGTAGAATTTTGATAGGGAGGCAGTCCTTCAATGTCATTTCAAGGTCGATCAAAGAGAACTCATATTTTCAACTTCAAATTTTAAAGTCGCGTAAAAATGGATCATGTACGACAATAATGTGCGAAAAATATCGTGGCTGAAGCCTGGAGAAGCTTCACAAAGAGTTGCGAAGTCCGTATTGACGCGAATGAAGGTGTTGCTGAGTGTTTGGTGGGATTAGAAGGGTATTGTTCATTATGAGCTGCACGAACCTGGACAAACCATTAATTCAAATGTCTACTGTCAACAACGAATGCGATTGCAGCAGGTGATTGAAAAAACGGCCAGAATTGATCAATAGGAAACACGTTGTTTTCCATCACGAGAACGCTAGACAGCACAAATCTTTAATGACTCGTCAAAAATTGAGAGTTTGGCTGAGAAGTTCTGATGCATCCACCATATATCCCGGACCTTTCCCCGTCGGACTATCATTTGTTCCGGTCTCTACAGAACTCTCTTAATAATGTAAAGCTAAATTCAAAAGGAACAATATTTTCTGTAAATATCCCTATATTTCGTGAAAATATTCTGCAAAAATTAATTTTTCCAGATCGCTTGTAATCTTTGCTTAGTCATAATCATAGTCATATTGGGCGGGGGAGAACGGCGGCGGCCCCTCGGCCTTTGCTTACAAACACACAGATTAATCGCGGAAGTTGTATTCTTTTAATAATTTGTTTTTGTAAAAATTAACAAATAACATTCAGACGATGTCCTGTCGATCAGGGAGTCATCATGGCATCTAGACATCGTCTACAAGTTAAGATTTTTTTTCGGTACATTTGATTTATATACCGTTGCTCCCTACGAAGGCTAGCACTGTTGAAATTTCCCGTCATAAGTAGCACAACTTATTTGACCCACGATAAACTAACACGACTCGCGCGTTCCCGCAAAGAGTAGCTTAACTCGCACATTTGCTGCAAAAACTAGAACAACTCAAACTTTAAACAACGAATTTCTACAAAAATTTCCCGATTTTTGCGAAACTGTCCCTAATTAACATTTTTAAATATTTACAATTTACAACTTTTTAGCGAATTTAAAATTGTTCACTTTTTTAGAAATTTCCGAAACTTTTTAAAACTTTGTCTTTGTCCAAGGTTTTCATGAACTTTACCAACCCAATAACCCAAAAAAACTCACATTTCAAGTATTATAAATTTGCGAGTTGTGCTACTCTTTGCGGCAAATCGTGAGTTGTGCTAGTTTTCGTTGAAAAATTTTAATTCTGCTAGTCTTTGTAGGGAGCGATGATACGATGCTCTTCCTTGTGGACGATGTCCCGTTAATCAGGGAGTCATTCTAGACATTGTTTACGAAGTCAGAAGTATTTTTCGGTATATTTTATGTTAAAGGCGTACTCTTCCTCGTAGACGATGTAGCGTCGACTTCGGGGTCATCCTGGCACCTAGACATCGTCTAATAGAAGATGAACGTTTTCTTTTAGTACATCATATTTATATTTATATTTATTTAACAAGAAAATATTTACAAAGTATTGTATACAATACTTGAAAATCCCGCAGAGATAAACGTAGTTACCTGATCGCTGGTCTGGGATATACAAGAAATATAACACTTTTATATTCTAAAACTTAAAAACTAAAAAACAATATAAAATCTTTTTCTTAATATCCTCTTCCCCTATTATATTAAAATGTGTCTGATAGTTAAAACGGTCATGACTCTTCTCGCTCCGTAGCGCGTATGAGATTTTAAATTTTAGAGAAGAGCAGTAATCATTTACTGATCTACGTCCGAATTTTGACAACAGATCATAAATAGGAAAGTAATTATATATAGTAGTGTATTATTATCATATAAGACAGGTCCGGGATACCAGGTAGTGGAAATTTATTACAATAATAAAAGTTTTTATAACAAAATAAATATATTCAAATTATATTTAAGGATAAGAATATTGCATTAATTGTTGCATATATTCTGTCACAAAATATATGAATAAATCCGCTTTGATTTTTACAAATAAGATTTTAAATAGATACGCTTGAATTTGCGTTATCTGCTTTAGTTCGAAATTTTTATAAGAGTTTGACAAGTCTTTGAATTTATGACAAATGTAGGACTGATACGCTTTAAGATACGATATCGTGCCTGATTCGAAATTTTATAAGTATAGAAACGATTCCAAATAATTCGTCGTTTATCTTCTCAAGGCGTGAGCTGCTCTTGAGAAGAGGCTAGGCGCTTAAGTTGCGCTGGAGCTAGTGAGCTAATACGGGTTGTGCGGGTCCTTTTATAGGCCACGGAGAGAGCGAGAATCGAGCCGCCGGAAAAACTTATAATTGAGATTTTAGCAATTATTTAAAAATTAATTTTATTTTTATAGTCTTTGGATATTGGAAAAAATGATGTATTATTAATGTATCATACATTCTATCTATCAAATGTTTTCGCATTTTACTAATATTAAACTGATCATTGCATAGGCAAACAAGAAATACAATGGAAAGTGCCATATTGGATTGCATTGTGAGAGGAAGTGTGTAGAGTGGTGTGTGAGTTTAGGAAGCCGTAGAGAGGGTATTAGAGGGGAAGGAGGGAAGGAGTAGACGGGTGTAGGAAGAGAAAGGGTCCATCAGAGAAAGGTATAAAAAATTCGTGAAAAAGCAGGTCGGAGTAGAGGGATAGAAGATTTTTTAGATTTAGATTTTAGATTTATATGCTTTTATTTTTGTACATTATATTGTACATATTATATAGTAAATACAAAGAAGAGAGAAAAAAATATTATTGTGTAAGAAGTGATAGTGTGAAGAGTGAATGGAATGAGGTGAAATGAGATGGATGGGTGTGTATGTATGTTTGCGTGTTTTCCAATTTAAAGAAGTATGATTTAGCTGTTTCTTTAAAGTGTGATATGGATAGTGTGTTGCGACGGTGAGATGGAAGGCTATTCCAGAGGTAGGAAGCACTGATGAAAAATGAGTTCTTCAGCGTCTCTGTCTTGAAGGACGGGATGTCCAGGACCCCTTACAGGCCTGAGCGCGACGTGGAAATCAAAATAGGCTAATAAGTAGGTAGGTACGGAGGTGTTGAACATTTTCCTTAAAAAACAGGCCATGGAGTATTTCCTAGGTCCGGCGGTGGTAAGCGATTGCAGCTCACGCCTATAAAGGGAGATGTGCTCGTCCCTCCTTACACCGTAGATATAACGGATCCCCGTGTTGACAAGCCTATGCTGCCTCAAGTCAAGTTCCTATGTCAGGTTGCAGTAAGCCAGTGAACAGTAATCGATGATGGGAAATAGGAGTGCTTGCACCAAGTGTTGGCGCAACCTGAGGTTACTGCTCTTCCGAAAGAAATAGAGACGGTACGGCTCTTTCCACGTAAGTTTGGAGTCTAGAACCAACCCCAGATTGCGCACCGATAATTCGTAGTCGACCCGGGCTCCCCCTATATTTATGTAGGTGTTAGCAGTAGTAGGTAGAGCATTTATATAGTAGAGGAACCCAGGACGATTGCATTATTATTAAGGACATTAAGTTTAAGTCTATTTGATGCAGCCCAGCCCATTATCCTCTCGGCGTTAGCACTCATCCTAACAGAACAGGAATCAAGCTCCTCGAGGTGGCATTGGCTGCAGATCTGCAGGTCATCCGCATAGATTAGATGGGACACATCTGAATCTAGGCAGAAGCCAATGTCATTGATGTACAACGCGAATAACAAGGGGCCTAAAACTGACCCCTGTGGAACACCGGTGTTGAATGGTAGAAAAGTTGAGAGTTCGTTGCTGTCACCGAAGACGGCCTGTTCTCTTCCCGTGTGGTAAGATGCAAGCCAGCAGATGACCTGCTTAGAAAAGCCGAAAGAGGATAGCTTTCCGAGTAGCTTGACGTGACACACAGTATCAAACGCCTTGCTAAAATCAAATAGAAGAAGCAGTGACCTTCTTCCTATCTATCCCAAGCCTGACATCATCAGTCAGCTTAATCAAGCCAGACTGCGTGATGTGGCCAGTGCGAAAGCCAGTTTGGAAATTATCAAGGTATAGTCTTGTTTCAAGATATTCGGAGATTTGCTTGTGCACCAGCCAGTCTAGCGCCTTGGCCAGGAAACAGAGTAGAGATATCGGACGGTAATCGGTTACAGCTGTAGGAGAGTTAACTTTGTTTAGTGCTCTAACGATCGATGATTTCCAGGCTGAAGGAAAGCGTGCCTCGCTCAGAGACAGGTTGAAAATTTGACAACGTAAAGGAGCGAGTATTGGTAGTGCTTTAGAGATTACAACATGTGGGATGCCATCGCTTCCCCTTGCCTGGGTATTGAAATGTGAAACTGCAGCTAACACGTCCGATTCTGTGATAGCCCTGAAGATGAAGTGTTCAGGGAGGTCTAGACTCTCGAGGGTTCGCAGATACTCCTCGACAGATGGAGCTTGAGGGTCATTTGAGATGGAACTGAAGTGTTCGTTGAGAGCATCTGGAGAGAACCGAGCAGGTGGAGAAGATTTAGAGGTGGTAATGCCAAGATTTTCAAGTTCTCTCCATATCTCTGCAACGTCGGTTAGAGTAGACAAGCGTGAATAATAGTAATTCAGCCTGGCTTCCTCGACCCGTTGATGAGCGTCATCCCTTGCGATTCTATAAAAGTATAGATCCCAAGGTAGACGACTTCTGCGAAAACGCCTGTAGAGCCTATTCCTTTCAGTTAAAAGGTCACGAAGAGCCGCGGTGAACCACGGGTGACGTTTACGTCCAGGTGTCACAGTCTTTAATGGGGCGAGATGATTTATGGCTTTTGTGATGTTTTCGTTGAGGATGGTGATGCATTCGTCAAGTGCCAGGTGTCAGAGTCTTGTCTATGATGAGTTGCACCATATGGCACAGAAGTAAGGGAGTTCTCGTCGATGAAAGCCTTGATGAAGTTGGCGTCTTCAGACGAGGAAAGTTGGTCAGCATTGAAATCACCCATGATGACCTTCGTGGAGTAGTTGTGCATGTGTGTTGTTAGTTGCTCAATAAAGTTAGATCCCTGGATAAAGGGTGAATGAGGAGGGCGATACACAACCCCCACGAAGATGGGTGATATTCCCTTAGCTGTGATTTCACAGAAAAGATACTCCGGCTTACCTGGTTTGCCCGACCATTCACCATCAGATGACGAGATGATACAAGCTGTCAGTGAGTGATGGATGTAGAGAGCCACACCTCCACCGTTCCTGTTTCTGTCCCGTCTGTAAAGAGTGTAATCGTCCAGTGAAGGGATGGACGATATCTTGTCGCTTAGCCAGGTCTCAGTCACAGCCATTACGTGGAAGGGGGAACGAGTGGACAAGAAGAATCTGATCATCTCAATGTGACCCGTAAGGGAGTTCGCATTGAGATGACAGACCCTGAGACCCCCAGACAGAGACGCTTTAGATGTAGATGTGGATGTGTTTGATGTTTTAGACGGTGGTTTTGGTGGAATGATGTGTAAGTGTTTTAATGTGTGGTGTCCGTGTTGGCTATTGGCGGTGTTCGGGCTAAAAAATCTTCAAGTTCAGCCTCTGTAGTGATGATGGTGGCCCGTTCGTTGTCCTCGCCAGAACGGATGAGGATCCTACCATCCCTCACGAAAGAGCGGCATCCTTTCCTCCTCTTTGCCTCCAGCCTTGCCCTGATTCGCAGCTTGTGAATATCTGGAGGAAGCAGCTCATTTATATTGATGAGTCCCTGATGGTCTGGACAGAGAGCTCTCGCTTCCTCCAGTAGCGCAGCATCCAGTTCACTAGTGTGAAGTTTGCGCTTCCTGGCTTTGGCCACTATGATGGAGCGGGCCAGTGCACTGGAAGAGAGAGTGACAGCAAGTGGTGGAAGTCTGCTGTCGCCCGGCGCACTGATGTTCGTTGCGTCCAGTCTCCCCATGATCCTGACGGACGCCACATCTCGCTTCAGGACCGTGGGATCCAGTGCAGCCAGGACCGAGTAGGCCAGGAGCTGCAGTGATGTCTCCTGGGTGTAGCCCAGGCCGGTGATCACCACCACGTTGTTGGAAGTACGCTCCTGCTTCCTCTTTAAATCGGCCAGCTCGCTGCGGATGGTATTGAGCTCCTCCGAGGCCGGCGCAATGCTGTTGTTCTGCTGCTCTACAGGGCTCCTTGACGACAGCTGTTGAATTTGTGCCTGCAGCTCAGAGATGGAGGACTCGGCTTTACTTAGCCGAGTGTTGAGCGCAGGCAAGTCGTCAAGGGCTTTGAGGCGCTTCTCAAGCAGGCCAAGTCGCTTCTCAATTTTTGAGACCCGTTCAGACACGGTGTTTTGCGCCTGAAGGGCCTCATTTTGGACCCGCTTGATATCATCCAGTGCCGCAATGATGTCCTTGAGGGACGCCTCGATTGACGCCTGTGTCCTCGCCGGCGACTGCGCTCTGGAGCCGGCAAGAGATGGAGGCGCAGACCTATTCTTCTTGGGCACACCTGTTAAAGAAGTGCCCTTGGTGGATGTGCTTGCCGTTGCCGCTGTCGCTGCCGCTGCCCTTGCCCTCGTCTGCGTGGTCTTGGGCGTGCCGACATCTGTATATTCTGCTGCACAGGCAGCACAGACGAGTGTGACATCATTCCCCACCATTATGGACCGAAATGAGACACATATGGTGTGGAAATGGTCATTGCACAACTCGCATGTCTTCATTCTTCCCCTGGCTGCTTTGTTGCATTGAGCACACATAACAGGTGTTTCGGCACTCTTTCCACCAATTCCGCTCATTCTGGACGAGGTTATGTCACTGTCGATAACTTACTGAGGATAATAGCTGGTGGTAAGTTATCGACTGAGTGTGGGACTTGATACTCTCGAAGCCAGATGGAGTGCTGATCGAGAGAAGTAAGTTGACCGACCTGTTTTTGATGGTAGCGACGTTGAAGGTGGTGATACGTCCGTACAACAGGTGGCTCCACGTGGATCACTTGGGAGGAAAGAGAGACGCCGTGCAGCGAGGAGAAAAGCCGTGCGTGTTTGCAGGTTATGTTTCAGCGACAGATGTTGTAGCAGGAAAAAAGCAGAGTAGTAGATTGCAGCCTCCAGTGAATAATATGTCACAATGAAGGTTGCAGAATAGCGCATGCAACAAACTACAAAAGAATACGCCCGAAGGCAACGTGCGGCAGTAAGAGTGCAGAGAAAAATGAGTAAAGCAAAGACTATATGTACTCACGTGAAGTTGGCAGAGGAGAGAGAGAGAGAGAGAGAGAGAGAGAGAGAGAGAGAGAGAGAGAG